>CAJQZJ010036645.1:0-15062 GCA_907164525.1 Lophiomys imhausi
ACACACACACACACACACACACACACACACACACACACACACACACATGGCTTTGTCTGGCTTTTTACGCAGATGCTGGGGGATCAGCCACCCAACTCCACATGAGAGCTGACTG
Organism: Lophiomys imhausi; assembly: GCA_907164525.1. NCBI lineage: Eukaryota > Metazoa > Chordata > Mammalia > Rodentia > Muridae > Lophiomys > Lophiomys imhausi. Next base: position 116 of record CAJQZJ010036645.1, read on the forward strand.
TTGAGTTCTTCACAGACTTCCCTCTTCTCTCCTCCACAGCTTGGCACTGAAATCTTGTGAGCAATGCCATTTACTCTATTTGTCTCCTATGCTTAGGCATTTGGAGCTTCTATTATTTAGAAATTACAAAGAATAACTCACGGCATAATTTAACATATCTGCATTTTCCTTACTTTTGGAGATCTTATCATCAGGATAAATATCAGGGGTGAGATTTCTGAGCCAAAAGGTGAAGTTACACTCAAATTTACATTAGCCATTGCCTTCTCATTTCATCTTAACATCTAAGTCTTTTGGTTTGTTTTGGCAATCTCATTCTCACCCACATCTCCTCTAATAATAGCTTCCACCAACCAGTTTCAGGACCAGCCCCTCCTAATTGAATTACTCCCCTGTGTTGGATAGTTTTATGTCACCTTGACACACTGCAATGGAAGGAACGTCAACTGACAACATGGTTCCTTCCATCAGATCTGGCTGTAGGGCATTTTCTTAATTAGTGACTGATAGGTGAGGGTCCGGCCTATTGCAGTGGTGCCATCCTTGGGTTGGTGATCTCGGATTCTACAAGAAAGCAAGCCATGGGGAGCAAGCAAGTTAGCAGCACCACTCCACACCTCGGCATCAGCACCTGCTTCCAGGTTCCCTCCTTGTTTGAGTTCTTGTCCTGACTTCCTTCGATGATGAACAGTTATATGTATATAATATGGATGTATAATCCTTTTCCTTTCCACCCTTTGGTCATGGTGTTTCATAGCCACCCTAACTAAAACATTCTCCTTTAGTAGTTTCGTCCTTTCTTAGAATTTGATGCTGTGGAAGCAGCGTGGGTACAAAAGAGGGAGAGGAACTAACCATTGCGGGGCATAAACTGAAAGGCATGAGGAAGGAACTTAGAAGGAACTAAGAACGGAGAACTTCCAGAAGCTTCCTCTATAGGGGAGCCTGGAAGTGAGAGCAAGGAGAGGCCCTGGCACTTAGATCGGAGGGAAGATTCGTGTTCACATGTGGTTAAGTCGCCACGGAGAGATCCAGCTACATGAGGCAGCAGGAAAACTACAGCTGAAATTTCAGGAGTTCTAGAGTGTGACTGACTGGCAGCGGAGGAGCCTGACAAGTGGGACGGCACAGCAGGAACACGGGAGTCTGGCACGTTCGCTTGGGCTCCCATCTGCCATGTCTTGGAGGATCAGATGTGATTTCGGCTGGATGGTGAGGCAGGAAGTCTCCGAACTGTTGTCAACTTCCCGCTCTGGTGGGGAGCGGCTCGCATGTGCCCATGGGAGCGCGCCTGCCAGTAGAAGACATCAGAAGTCCTGGAGCTTGGGGGCAGTGACTGGTCTTCCTGACAGTGACCATCTTTCTGGAAGGAAACTGGCTTGTGTGCATGCATCTCTCACCAAGTTTTTGTCTTCTGCAAACCATGGCAGGTCCCTGGTATTCCTACAGATAATTTAAAATCTTTGGCCAATCTTCTTCATGTCTGCCGTCTGTATTCATCATGCCCTTCATCCAAACTCAAGTCAGGCTCTAACCTACGCTGTCATTATCCACCCTAATTATCTCCTCATTATTCTCAACACCACAAATGTTTTGGGCATATCATTTGTTGGAATTCTTTCCATTTATCAGTAATAAATTGAGAATTTCTTTCTTCCTGATGCCTTTTCCCCCTCACAGAACTAATCTGAGGTTTATCATTCTTTTTGATCTGTCATGTAAGCCTTTCTGTTGTGTAGTTTCTAGTTTCATCTACATGTACTGTATGTTTATAAAATATGGAGGTATACATTTATATCATTTTTGTTTTTTTTCTGGTCTCTGATTTACTTAAGTTTTTATTTTATTGTCTCCTATAGTACTTTGACAATAGCATAATAGGTCATAGGAAAGTTTAATGACTAAATGTGTAGGTGGTTGAGAGACAGAAGGAAGAGATGTGAAAGTAAAAGAGAGAGGTGATAATGAGATAAAAAATAAATGGGGCAGTACCACAAATTATATTTCAAGTAAAATTATAAGTTAAAATAGTTTTCAGAACGCACTTTAATATGTGCCAGATTCACAGGAGTACCCTCAAGGTACAAAATAACAAAGTCGGATTTTGCAAAATCACTGTTAATTTTTGTGATTTTTGTGAGAGGGGCCTTCTTACAGAGAAAGAGCAAAATGCAGGTGATCTGTATAACAGAAGCATGTGGGAAGCATGAAAATGAGAAAGCTGCCAGGGTCCATAGATGTAAGGTGAATCTGGAGAAAATGTTAGGATTATAACTAACTAATCTGCTAATGTTTGAAAGAAAGAAGAGGAAAGATTCATGGTTTTCTACTATGTGCCAGGTACAGCAGGGCCTTCAGACGTGAGTGGCTGCTGGATTTGTTACTTGGCCTCACGGTTATCCTGTGAGCACATGGAATCTGAGAGTGAAAGTAGAAGTGGTCTCTGTCTAAACAATTCTTAACCAGCAAAGATTAAGCCTGTATTTGATTGTAATTGTACCTGAATATGAAGCCCATGCCGTCCTGTGTACCACACACAGAATAACTACTAAGCCATCACTCAAGTCAAATATCAGTCTTGATATTTCCCAATCACCCCTCCACCCTTTATACTTAACTGAGCACTAAATTCTGTCTGTTCTTGCTCCCAACAATCTTCTCAAATATGTCTGCCATCACTTCCCTAACCTGTGCCATATCATAGTGTCCTCTTTACTAACTTCTTTGCACCATTTTCCCAGTTTCGATTAATGTTCCATGTGACAAAAACAATTGCCTAGTCCAGATGCTTGCCTCCTCTTGTGGCCCTTTAGTGAAAGCACAGATGTTGGAGATCGTTGGCATGAATTACACAGCCACCAGAACCTTCTATCTTATACTCTTGTTCACTTGATCCTACTTTTTAGGCCTATTATATTTGTTCTTCAACCACTGAGGCTTTGGTTTTGTGTCTTTTTTATTTATTTATTTATTTGTTTGTTTGTTTGTTTATCTATCTATTTATTTATTTATTTATTTGTTTATTTCACTTAGCCTGGCTTTTAGTCTTCAGATACTTCCTTGGGGCTCTCTTTGACTTCCAGCCCTTAGCTAAATTTCCTTGCTATGTGTTTGCAACACTTTGCACTTCTCTATTTTATCACACTTATTTCTTATGAACAACTCGATTACCTGTTAGATTTCCAGAGTTTAAGACTGTCCTGGTGATTCATAGAGTCTTAGCTTTCATATGACAATTGCTGTGAGGCTCAATTTAAAATGGAAAACTGTTTAGTAGAGAAGGTAGATATCTGACTTATTGATATCAGTTGGATAAAATATTACTTTCAGTAAAATCACTCTTATAGGATGTAACCAAACGGTGTAGTAAGGTATGTGGCTTGTTGTAGATCTAATGTCCCCAAGACCTCTAGTTCTCTGACCTGCTTTGAGGCTTTGCTGAGGTCTCAAGAATCTGTGCCTAAGAAAACTCACTGTGATCCTGCATTCCTTAGAACAAGGATGTTAGCTAATACTGAGACATGACACTATCACTATTTCCATTTGCATACTTGTCAATGAAGCATTTCTCTAAATATTTATTATATAAGTAGCATATTCAAACATGGGGCAAAACATTCAACAAATATTGGTGTGGAAGATGAGCAAGATTCCCTCAGTCAGAAAGCTTAAAAGTGCTTTAGCTCTCTTTAGACACAGGTGACCGGAAGATATTCATTCATGACTTACTTTGAAAGACACATATAAGGACCTCTGTTCTTTGAGGGGGGGTCACATCATTGACACTCATTAAACTATCACAGGTCAACAGCAATAACTGTGAAGTACAAATCATAATTGCTTTACCACAATCATCTAAAACATCAGTAGCATGCCCTCCACCTCATCACAGCCACAGAAATGTGTAACTGCAACATTAAATTGGTCTGAGTTCTCCGCCCACTTGAAAGAAATAGCAGAAAGCATTGTTAATTACAATTCCCAGTATGTGACATTCTTCCCTTTGTTTCACCGCTTTAGGTACATGTCACTGTGGCAGGTGCATGTGTGACAATTCAGATGGAAATGGACTCATTTATGGCAAGTTTTGTGAGTGTGACGACAGAGAATGCATAGATGATGAAACGGAAGAAATATGTGGAGGTGTGTACCCTGATGGGCAAAGTAACAGCCCTTGTTCCCACCCATTTCATTGTCCGCTTCTCTTTACAGAAAGTTTTCCCCCAGTTCAGATTGAATATCAGGTAAGAGGAATTAGATGAATGCCTTCAGAGTATTCTAGAACTATTTAATAAATGCAAAACTAAATTGACCCCAGAGGAGAGTAGCATTCCTGAAACAGCAAACTAGCAACATAACTCTGAAGTAGGCCTGTCAAGGCACCATCTCTTCTGCCCACCTTAGCTACTATTATTTTGTGTCTTATTTTTTTCCTTGTCTCTTAACTGTTTAATTTTATTGTCTTTCTAAAGCAAAATTCTTAGATAGTTCCATGTTCTAATGGGGACACTGGAGTAGACCTGATGGTTAGACTAATTCAGCTTCTTTCTCAGCCTCCTCTATCTGTTGGTAACACTCCCAAGTCTTCTCTACATGTCACCATCATTGAGACATCTTTTTTCTCTTCCATTAATTCTTGTCTGTTTCCTATGGTCATGGTCATGCAACACATGCTTTGCAGGTAATATGTGATGTCTTATGATACCTGAAAGGATCACTTTCAAGTGTATTCACTCCACCAGCGGGAACATAGGGGACACCACCAACATGCCCAGGGTCATCCCACCCGGCGTCTCTGACACTCGGATGTGCTTCTGACCCTTCACCATTCACACTGCATGCCTGCCTCAGAGTTTGCAGTTCCCTGAGAAGAGTTCCTCGTCATCACCCATCCTACAGTTTTCTTTCTGCTCATCTACTGTCAATCCTTGCCCACATGTCCATTTGCAGCCATTGTTGGCATAATGAAACATCAGTAGAGAGCAGTTGGTGAGAATCACTTCAGTCAAGTAAACTTTTCTGCTGTTTCCAAAAGGGTTCTAACCTACTTAATCTGCCCCATCACATCCTAGCAGGGTCAGGTATACTAGGACCCGAAGGAATCAGAGAGCTCCAGAAAGCCATCCAAACCACATGGCAAAATGTCAGTTCCTTAATGTCACTGTGGCTTCCAGATAGTCTTGTAGAGTTATCCAAATGGTCTTGTTTTAAACTGGAATGGCCTTTGTTCTAATCTCCGCATGCCCAACCCACCATGCTAAAACAAATGCGAAAGAAACTCTTCTGAGCCAGCGTTCTAGGCCAGACTATATTTACAACGCTTACCCAGAGGGTTTATTTAGTTCACAGTACTTACCACTAGATTACCCACAGACATTATGTATTTACAATATGGATGCTTTATTTCCAGTTGATGATCAGAAAAGAGTAAGTGACAATGTTTTCAGACCAATAAGTTTTGGTATATATCACTGAAGCAAAGCATATTTGTATGTGCAAGTAGAAAAACAATTTAACTTAAAACAATGCAATAGGAAATGTTTAATCTTTTTTACTTGGTGTTTCCATTTGTTTGGATTTTAGGAATTTCATGGTGCAGTGTTTCTGATCATAGATACCAGTGTCCAGTAACACTCTGTGGGAGTGATGTTGCTTAGAACCCTATAACTTTCCATGTGTGTCATTCACATGAACACAATCTGTTGAGAAAGAATTTTTTAGTCTAGCATTAATGCTAAACAGAAAAAAAAGATTTTCCTGTATTAATTTACACAGACAGTAGAAACTTTTGTTTGTTGCCTGGGATGTTCACTGTCCTGAAGGTTACATTTTATTTATTTATTTCTTCAAGTGGCATCTCAATCACAGTCCCTTCCCTTCTCCCTCTCCAAGTCCCACCCTCCTCCCCTCTTCTCCCTCGTCTTCTTATCTGATTTTTTAAAATTTAAGGTGTATCTTTTTCACCCCAACAATTCCCCCTTTTAGTCCAATAAAAGGCTCTTTTTTTATAACAATAAACACAATACAAAACAATAAGAACAATTAGACCACAATTATAAATTATAACATACATTCTCAATGTCCAGTCAAGTAAACTTTTGTTTGGCAACTGATATTAATATTCTATTATATATCTATCTCCATGAATTTAAAGTTCTATACCTAACTCAGTTTCCATCCTAACTTGCATTACCTACTTAAAAACATCTTCTTAGACCTAGAACACCCTTTTAATTCCTAACAACTTAAAATTTAACTGTGAGACAGTTAACAATCTAGTCTTCAACCACATCAGAGACCTGAGAAGGATAAATATATCTGAATAAATAGGAAGTGTAGAGCCAGCAGCTTCCAAAACTAAGAAATGACATTTTCTTAGTTTTATTTTATTTTAGTTACATTTTATTTTAATAATCTTGTATTGTCCTAATGTGCTTTCTTACACTTCATGTGAATTATTTTTCATGTCTTCATTAAAGTGTAACTTTACATTAGTTTTCTTTTTACTTAACCCCTTAAGGTTTTAAATTGAAGATAGATTATTTTCTTATACAATATATCTAAACATTAGTTTCTCCTTCTACTCCTTCTAGCTCCCCACCACATCCCATCTCCCCCAGATCTATTCCCCCTCTGTTTCTTTTCAGAATTAACCCCTTATATTAATGGTTACTTTAAAACAAACCATTGTTGAATTTTATACATATTCTGAGAACTTGCGTGTAAAGTATGAATATTTATGAGAATCCATTAATAAAGGGATACCATAATGTTACAGTGGGAAATGTACTAGTAAGAAAATTAAAGTTAGCCACTCAATCACATTTCCATGACCATCTCAGAATTATGGCCCTGGAAGAGGGAACTGGGAGACCAAATAGCTTAGTCAGAGCTTCACAAACTACAAATTTTAAGATTAAGAAATTCTAGAATAGGAAATAGGTCATTCATCTGTGTTTGGATGGAATAGCTATAAAAAAGATTGGATACAGAATGTGAATTTGAAGGTAAATATTATTTTGGAGAATTTTAGAGAAGGCAGGTAGACATTCAGGATGGAAATGTAGTGACAGCAGTTAGTTTCTGATGGCTTGGTGGGTTGTGCTAGTGAAAATATGAAAGATTCTGGCAAGGTGGCCACTGTAGTTTGATATTCCAGCCCAAGGTGAGGGGCATCCTTAACTCTCCTTTGTATGCTCTTGACACTAGAGTGGGAGTTTGATTATGAGACCAAAAGTGCATTGCAGCTTGTGGGACACAGTGGAATGAGAAGATGAAATATTTCCTCTAGTTTGAGTATGCTTCAGCCATTAATAAATCATGTCTGAGAAAATATGCACTGTTGCTCTCTCAATAGTTGATTTCAAATAAACAATTTTAATTACTGTTTCAAGAAACAAGAAAGTTTTGTATACATTCAAGTGATGCCTGTACTTCAGATGGTAGAGCAATGGACTTTCATAGTCATTCTCATAATTCCTTTGCAAACACTTTCATCTTAATCACTTTCCTTGTGGGCCAAGGCAAAGGACAAATTGGCTGCCTTTATTTGTATAATTACAGAGATATAAGCTCAATTCTGATGTTTTAGGGAATATGCCTAAGTTGATTAATTTCAGCAAGGGTCTGGGAACCTTTCTTATTTTCAAAGGCAAAAATGATTATGAAGAGGTAGAAGTCGACACTGCTTTGAAAAGTTGTGTTTTTTCTCACTGTGTAAAATTCTTTTGGGTAAAGGCCACGGGAAGTGTTTCTGTGGAAACTGTTACTGCGAGGCTGGTTGGCATGGAGATAAATGCGAATTCCAGTGTGACATCACCCCCTGGGAAAGCAAGCGAAGATGCACATCTCCAGATGGCAAAGTCTGCAGCAACAGAGGTGTGTCACTCATTCATGTTGCATCATGACCTGGGGGCGAACAAAGCTCATTGTTGTGGGGCCTCTTCTCATGTGTTTTCTTTGGGGTGGGGCAGAGCCATCAGCCATGACCGCTTACTTTGCTAAAAATCCACATTGACACCAACACCAACAATCTTTTCTTTCTTGTTCTTCACTGAGAAGATAATGGGAAAATAAACTTGTTGCCATTCTTTAAGCTTTACTGAGCAAATAGTTAGCATGGAGGCTGGAATTTCTTTGGCATCTGTCCAAAATGGGTACACCACAGCTAAAAGACAATTCCTGGAGATATTGGGCTAAATGTCTCTTGACTAAGGGAGTCATGGGCAGCCTGGGTACCTGATTATGCAGAGGGCACTCAAACAACCCTCCTGTCCTAATCATGGGCAGCAGAAGGCTTGGCTTAAATTCAGAACTGGAATAAATGAACTTAATTTCTGAGTGCAATACTAAAATATATTGAACAAAATAGATAACAGAAACCACGCACAAATAGCCTATGAACCTGTAAAATTGCCTTAAGCATAAATTTTAAGTACATCGGCTTATCAAATATAACTTAAAGTTATTAACTACTGGTATAAAATCAAATCAAAAAATATTTCATTAATGTATTTTGTGTGCCTGTGTGTATATGTGCATATGGGCCTACATTTATCATGGCATGCCTGTGAATGTCAGAGAACAACTTGTGACAGTCAGTTCTGCCTTAGCATGTCGGCCCTAGGGATTGGACTCAGGTGTCAGGGTTGGTTGCTGTTCCCTTTACTCACTGAGCCATCCAATCAGCATAATTTAAGTGGCTTGTTGTTGTTGTTGTTGTTTATGACTCCAATGACCTGATATTTTTCCTTCTCTGTGGAGGTTGATAAGAGAGTCATGCTTGTCTACCTGGTGTTATAAATGAGTGGTGTTTTACTTTCTCTAAAACTATTAACATAGAAAACAGGGTAAGCATTGCTTTCCATTGCTATAAAAGTACATATTATTTTTATAGACTATGCTCATAGAGCAGCCCTGACACAGTGTCTTAAATATTGATAAATAGGGAACGAGTTTAAAATTTAAAGAAGAAAGGCAAAAATCCTGGGCTTAACCAAAAAAAAATGTTGCTAGGAAAACCCTATGCTTATGTGGAGTACTTCCTAATACATATTATATTATATTAACTCACTCTGGTTCCACTGACTGCATATCCAGTATTAGTAGTACATCCACCCACATCCTTCGCACCAGTGGCAATCTAACATCCAAAATAATTTTGATTCACAGTTAATGGTCTCTTTATGGTCAGCCCTTGTCAAACTCTTCACAAATTCCCTAATAATTCTTGTTCTCTGTCTTTGTCTGTCTTATGTTAGGCATATTTAAACTTTATTTCTTGATGCCTAAGAATCAGTTGTGTGTTTGTGGTGGCATTTTTGCCTTCTACATGCATACATATGAATAACTTGATTTAGCTCCTTTAGTCTTTTGGGTACTCTTAGGCTGTTTGGTACCAATCCAAATTTCAAAGTTTCATGTAAGTAAGTAAAATTTCATTTTTTCTTTTAGTTATTGTGTTTCAAATATTTTTAATAAAAAATAATTTGTTCACACTCTATTGCTTTATTTTGTACATTTAAATTTTTAGTTAAATTGCTGCTTATTTTTATTTAAAGAAGGACTGAAGAGATTTCTTTATTTTAGTTCCCAAATAATTTACCTGTTACCTACCCTAAAGACTGACCACTGACAACCTATGTAAAGGAAATATTACTGACACTGAAATACTTTCCAACACAAACTCTCCCACTAATAAGGTCACACCTCTCAGTTCTGTCTCTGACACCTTCTCTAGTCTAGCCTCATCTGACTTAAGGCATTTACTTAGTTTTCTTTCATAGGTCTCTAAGGACCCCACCATCCATCCTCATCACCGCATTCAGTTACCTTAGATTCTCAAACACCTAAATCATTTACATTCTACTTCACAAAATGTTGGTGATAACAGTTTTTGAGTTCACTAGATATTCTGTTAACTTTGTCTTCACTTTTTTTGATCAAATTGTTTCTAAGTCTCTTGCAGACAAAGATGATATATTGTTATAATATTAGCTTTGAGAAAAACACAATGCTAACAGCATATCCAATAATCTCACATAAATAGATAGCTTTTATTTATTAAATTAAGAAATCTCTGCCATCAACTTCAGATGGTGTTTCTCCTTAGAATATATTTATCTTAAATATGCATATTCTTAAAATGTTGTAAAAGAATCCACATTTTAAGTAATAAATATGTAAAATGTTTTGTTTTATACTTTTTGTCTAGTCTGGACCCCCACAAAATTCCTCTTTCTTCACCATCTAGGAACGTGTGTTTGTGGTGAATGTTCTTGCCATGATGTTGATCCAACTGGGGACTGGGGAGATGTTCACGGGGAGACATGTGAATGCGATGAAAGGGACTGCCGAGCTGTCTACGATCGATACTCCGACGATTTCTGTTCAGGTAAGGTAGTTCCTGATTCTTATTTTCATGTAAAAGAGTCACTTCCTTGTTGTGAAGAGTCTTTCTGATTCTCACATACACTGAGACAAACTGAACTTGTATCCCTAGGCTTTCTGTATTCTGAAATGCTCCTCTCAGTAATGTGGGCAACCTCTAGAGATTTCAGATGTTCTGCAAAGGCTTGAGATGAAATCCATCTACACTCTTAAAATTAGCCTGATCCCTTGCTGAGGAGGTCCATTAGCTCCAAATATTTATTCAACTCAACTCTGAGAACACAGAACTATCTGACCTGCTGGCTGTCAGCAAGAGATTGCAAGTAAAACATATGCCAACAATTAGGACAATACAGTTTTGGGGAATCATGTATTCATAAACTGAAAGAATTTTCATAAAATTACTCTATAGTACAATCTAGAATTGAATATTTGTTAATGGACCCAACTATTTTATATTTTGAATATTTATGGAGCAGATACTATATGCCAGCTTATGTTTTGTGCCTGGTTTACTGAGTCCAGCAGTGAAGGAAGCAAACATGACCTGGGACTTTAAAGAACTCACAAAATACAGACCAAGAGGAAAAGATTATTCAATGGGTAGCAGCCCTTATAAACACAAAGCCCCAAGTTTTGATCCCAGAACTCACATAAAAAGCTGGACATGGTTGTATATATGCCTGTAATTTCAGTGGAAGGCACACACAGAATGATGGGCTTGCTACTCACCAGCCTAGCTCTAGGTTGAGAGACCCCATCCCAGTGAACAAGCAGAGAGCTATAGAGAAAGGTGCCTGATGTCCTCTTCTGAGCCCCATGCACAGAAGCACAGGAATGTGCTCATATACACATTTGTGCATACTCCTCCAGAGTGGAGCTACAGATTCTAAGTCACTTTGCCTAGTAATCCAGAAGACAGAGGTGTGTGTGTGTGTGTGTGTGTGTGTGTGTGTGTGTCTGTGTGTGTGTCTGTGTGTGTGTCTGTGTGTGTGTGCATGTGTGTGTCTGTGTATGTGTCTGTGTGTGTGTATGTGTCTGTGTGTGTGCATGTGTATGTGTCTGTGTGTCTGTGTGTGTGTGTACGTGTGTATGTGTTTGTGTGTGTGTGCGTGTGTATGTGTCTGTGTGTGTGCGTGTGTATGTGTGTGTATTGTGTGTCTGTGTGTGTGTGCGTGTGTGTGTGTCTGTGTGTCTGTGTGTGTGTGCGTGTGTGTGTGTGTGTGTGTGTGTGTGTGTGTGTGCGTGCGTGTGCGTGTGTGCATCTTTAGCCTAACTGCTTGGTTGGTTCATCCAGGGAAACAGAAAGTTCCTTTGATCTCTGGAAAGTTTCCCAGCAAAAGGAGATAAAAATGTTGTCCTACTAATCATGATTGTGTAACTTCAAAGACTGGGGGAAGCCTGCTTCCAGATCTTCTCCTGCAGGACTCCCTCCTCTGAAAACTCCTCAAACATTAGAATTACAATGCAGTTTGGGAAATCACATTGAGTTTTTAATATTTTCTAGAGACAAATATAAATTAAGACAATTTAAAATAAGAAAACAAAGTAAATGACTAAACAAGTGCACATACACATGCACACGCACACACACACACACACACACACACACGGCACATGCACACGCACACACACACACACGGCACATGCACACGCACACACACACACACACGGCACATGCACACGCGCGCACACACACACACACACACACACACACACACAGCACATGCACACGCACACACACGTAGAGAGAAAGAGGGAAGGGGGGCTAAGTTTATGACATGGTGATTTTTTTCATGAATTCACTCCCCCTTGTTAGATCCATATCTGATCTTGATTGTGGTATCTGCATGGGCTTGGTCATTCATAATCTTTTATAAACTCAGTTCCTGCAGCAAGTTGCTCAGGCTTAAAGCTACTATTGCAAGCTCAACAAATGGACTGTCACCAGGAATACATGTTTTCTTGTCTTACTCTTTCCTCTCCCTTCTGTCTTGTTTTCTTCCTCTTCTCATTTCCTACTCTTACCTAACCTGTAGGTTCCAGAGAAAGGTGGTTAAGTAGCTATGGTGACCTGGATGGTGGGACTGGAAGCGGGAAAGAGAAAGTGACTCATCTTTCAGGTGTGGCCTCAGGCTGTGGGTGCAGACAGAGGTGAGAAGAGTAATGATGTGAGCTACAAGACATCAGAGTATAGTTTAGATTTCTGTTTCTTTAGCTGAAGTGGTTTGAACATGGCCAGGGCAGCTCCCACACTTCCCAAAAGAAATTTAAAAAGAAGAAACTCACATGAATAGAGATAGTTAGATGGTTAGACCCTTGCAGAAATTCTTCAATTACAATTTATTCCACACTAACTTGGAGAGGGAAACATTATCTACACTTTATTATTCCACACTAACTTGGAGAGGGAAACATTATCTACACTTTACCAGAAAAAGAAATAATTAATTTTTTCCAATTTATTTACTTAGTCATATTTTTTCATTTATTTCTTCAAGTTACATCTCAATCATAGTCTTCTCCCTCTTCCCCCTCCTGGTCCCACCCTCCTATCCTCTTCCCTCTCACTCTCCTATCTGCTTTTTTTTTTTTAATTTAAGGTATATCTTTTCTCCCCAACAGCTCCTTTTAGTCTAATAAAAGACTCTTTTTTCTTATAGCAATACATACTATACAAAACACAAAGAACAATTAGCCAAAAATTATGAAAATTATAAGGTATAGCATACATTCCCATTGTCCAGTTCATACATATTTGGCAACTGATAACAATATTCTATTATCTATCTATCTTGATGAGTTTAAAGTTCTATACCTAACTCAGTTTCCATACTAACTTGCATTATCAACTCAAAAATGTCTTTTTAGACCTAGAACATCCTTTTAATTCCTAAACAGCTTAAAACTTAACTGTGAGACTATAACATCTAGTCTTCAACCACTTCAGAGACCTGTGAAGGATAAATATATCTGAATAAACAGGAAGTACAGAGCAAGAAGCTTCTAAAACTAAGAAATGACAGACACCTGGCTGCCTGGACAGCCCCCAGTTTCTCTCTATAACATTGGAGCATCTATCTTCAGTGTTTTGGCCCAGTATCTCTGACAGACATTAATTGTAAAGCAGGAATTATAAAGGACTTGCCCACCCTGTCTTGGCAGAACTAGCTTGTCGACTTACCTGCTTCCAAATTTTTTCCTTTTCAGACAGACAGCATTATGTCTACAGCTGAAGCGGGGACTTTCTCTTGCCCAGTGACAAGCTTGTCACTAATGCAGCCATCTCCAAATGGAGATTCTTTGATGCTGATCCTCTACTTGGAGTAAAATGTGGGGTGCTATCAGAAGCTGACATGTCTCAATATGAAAAAAATCTTAAGTTAAGAAAACAACTTTAAATGCCATAGTCTACAGATCTCTTGAGGTTTTTGAAGACAATCTATCTCCAGATATTTGAATAAGCAAATGTTGCTTGTCTCTTAGCAACTTGATTTCTGATTAACTTACAAAACATCTGTGATACACTATGCTAGTACCTAACAAAAGACAAGTTTGAAATAGTTAGTTTTTAATTAATTAATTCACTGGAATTAAACACTTTGACTGTATTCACCCTGCAACTGTCATCTAAAAATACATGCAGTCTGAGCACAGATGTGATTTATTCTGCAGGAGACACAAAGGCAGTTGTTCAGTTTTACTTATTTAGTGAGGAGAACTGTCCTGTGGATTCCTAAATTCTTATAAATCTGAGCTTCATGATGACCCAGGGCATCAGTTGCTAGAGGATCTCTGAATTCTGACTATGCCTGTTGAGTATATGCTATCTATGCTGAGAGCCGTTACATTTTGATGATTTCCCAATTACGTCTTTTACCCATAATGTAGAAGAGGTGGAATACATTTGATTATCAAGTGTGTCAATGCCTTTGTGTGATGGCAGAGAAAGAGCCCGACATCAATATTCTCCAGTGATTTTTGCCAGGCAGGGGTGTAATAAGGGTTGAATGAAATGGGGTTTATATTTAGCTCTCATTCTTGCTCTCCTGAGGACATTGGTCTTATTTAAGTCTGAAGGAAATGTATAAGTGCACTAACCTAAGTCAGTGCTTCTAACTGACATTCTCATTCCATTGATTCACTTTAACTCTGTCCATCTGTTCAATCAACAGTACACTGAAGTGTAAAAATCTTATACTTAATAATTCACTGGTATAAGGATACAGACATATTAAAATAGGATACTCTCCTCTAAATTAGTTCCATTCTCTTCTTTCATTTATAGATGCTGTTATCAACACAGTATGCAATTGTGTGTATTCTTTTTAAAAATCACACCCCCACACACCTATTCAGAACAAAATACCACATGGCAATATTTGGGTACGAGCGAACTGACAAGGGTACGACTGAAAATCCAAACTACTGCTGCCGCCGACTTTGTTTCACTCAGTTTCTTTCTTGATTTTGTAAAAGGGTTTTAACTTTTATTTTATTCACCCTCCCTCTGTGTGTGTGTGTGTGTGTGTGTGTGTGTGTGTGTGTGTGTGTGTGT
>CAJQZJ010036646.1:0-34429 GCA_907164525.1 Lophiomys imhausi
TCTTTCTTTCTTTCTTTCTTTCTTTCTTTCTTTCTTTCTTTCTTTCTGTCTTTCTTATTTCAGGTTACATCTCCATTGTAGTGTCCTCTTTCCACTCCTCCCAGTCCCGCCCTCCCATCCTCTACCCCCATCCCTTACATCCCACTCCTGGAGTGGAGTGCCCCTACATAACAGTCCCCTGCCCCAGTTCAGCAGTCATATGAGGGCCAACAGCCTCCTCATACACTGGGGGCCTACAAGGTAGCACCACTAGGGCAAAGTGTCTCACTTACAGGAAAAAAAGTCTATGTTCATGTTCTCTTTGGTGCATTCGTTGTAGTTTAGTTATCCTGTACTATATGGCTAAAATCCAACTATAAGTGAATAGATACCATGTGCATCCTTCTGGGTCTGGGTTAGCTCACTCAGGATGAGCTTCTCTAGTTCCATCCATTTGGCTGCAAATTGCATGATTTCTTTGTCTCTGATAGCTGAGTCATATTCTATTGTGTAGATGTACCACAGTTTTTTAATCCATTCTTTGGTTTGCTGTTTTAAAACAACACAAAGTTTTGGTTGCTAATCTAAGTGGCAAAAAGGAGGCAAGAAGCTATGGAATATAAGCAGAAAGATATGAAGGAGGATGTGGCAGTACCGTCAAGACAGAGGGTGTTCCTGATTATACAGATTTAACACAAATATTGTAGAGGTTTGACCATGTTTCAGGTGATAATACTGGAGAAATGGCTAAGCCCTGGCGTGTCTCAGTTGACACATCTTATCTGTAAGGAAGATAGTAATAGAACTGTTAGAGGACTTAATGAGTTAATAATACATAAAATGCTGGAAACAGTGCCTGACAAATGGTGGAAGTAGTGTAGGAGGTATTGACCATAGCAAGGGTATTGATGGTAGTAATGATGGTGCAGGTGGTGTTATTGAAAGTGGCAATGACTATTGGTTTTCACATGCATTACAACCAAAAACACTTGACCACACAGGTGCCTTGTCCCTTTCCGAAGGTTCTTTTTTGGTTCCGTATCAGATAGTTTGATTAACTCGGGCTGTACAGTTTCACTTAGCAGTCTTTATAACCTGTAATATATGTAGGACTCTATCTTCCTTATTGAGAACAACTCATTGTATGGTTTAGATATCTACACAAAATCAAGAATCCATGCCATGCTGACCTTGGACCTTGATGGTGACTTAGCTTTTTGCTGTCTTGTGGATTTAGGATGTGAACTGTGGCCTTTTTCTCAACTGTCCCTTCTTTTTGGATTGTTTTTTCAATCCCTTTCCCACTTGTATCAGTTTAGTTCCTTCCTTCCTCAAGGGGTTCCTAAGATGTGCTGGTATCCAAGGCTGGTCTGCAAAGTTTATGATACAATAATTTAACTTGCACGATTCCTTTCCCCTTAGAATGCCATTTCCATTCATATTGAAAAGGTATTCCCTGCATATCAGCCACATTCTGTCTCATATTATACTTTGCTACAAAACCCCTCTATTTTCTAATGTTTTACTCAAGCTCTGCCCTCAATGAACAGCTTATGTAACATTTTGTATAATTTTAAATTCCTGGAGTAGGTGAAGGGTATTTCTGGAAAGCACAGATAATTCTGTGTCAAGTGTAGCAGAAAATAGATGAATTGGCCTGGAGCTTGTGTCACTGTAGTCAGATTTTCATGGAAAGTCCAGTAAAACAGATCCCTTTTAAAGAGTTTTTTTTCATAAAAAAGCTATCCTCTTGAACACTTCCAAAAATTGTATTTAATGAAGCCTTCTGAAGTCTATGACTTTGGTAAAGATTTCCCTACATGTATGAGGTCACATTATGGTTATCTTTATAATTTCTGCTCCCAGAAAAGCTCCTGGCACGCTGTTGGGGCTCAAAAGTTGGTTGGATGCATGAAGATATGAAGATATTCTCAAAGGTACATACATTCCTTCGTTCCTGTATACTTTAGTTCTGGCATAATCTTTCATGGAAGAATGACACTAATTTGTTTTTACAAATCTCCTTGTCATGCTACTGCTTTAGGATTTACTGCCTGACTACCAAAGGGCAACGAGGGGCAGAGAGAGAAGGATGTAAACACTGCAGGTATTTATTCTCAGCACAAGTGCAGAGGACCACATTAGTCACTGGCCCGGATGAAGGAGGATGTGGGCACAGGAGAGTCTCAGTCTTCTGCTTGTCTTGTTTATATAATGTAAGCCCCAAAAATGATTATTCAGAATGTTTTATATCTCTTCACCATTCTGACAGTCTGCGTAATCACAGGAATATGCATAACCTGGGTGAGTGTTTTGTGGACTTTTTTTCAAAATGCATTTGAATTAATTTTTTTTTTGTATGTGTGACATCAAGGAATGCTTTCTGGCTCTTTTCATCTTCTCTTCTATTTCAAGTATTTTACAAAGTTTATGCCAAATCTCATTTATTCAAATAGGCTTAAAATTAGTCTTAAATATAACCAAAAGAAATAGCAAAGTGGAGTGGTGACATTATTCTTTTTTCCATTCTGGGGGGAGGGGCTCCTCTCCAGATTCTTGTAGTGTCATATTCAGTTTGTTTATTTCAACTACCATTGAAGTATTTAAGTAAAGATAAGAATGTTTTTGAACTGCAGTCATTGAAACCAACAATTTCATAAAACCCTCTTCAGCACTGAAAAAAAATGTGAAGTTGAATAGAATTTTTAAAAGATTACAGAGATGACTACAGCGCAGCGTGTGTTTGTCTGAAGCTCACATTGCTGCGGGAATGGCAGGCAAGGGGCTGAACTGATCTTAGAACGGGTTCATTACAGGGATACTTTCAGCTTTGTCAGTCTCCCTGGCAATTTCTGATCTTTTATTACTTAATTTATATTGTTTTCACTGTATATATTCATTGCACATGGTACTGGTATATAAAGTCTGGTCATTTCTTAGACTTTCTAAAATAGTTAGTTTTCAGTTCCTATGACAAAATACAAGAGAAGAGGAAATGTTTATTTTGGTTCATGGTTTCAGAAGTTTTAGTTCATGGTCAGTTTGCTCCAATGCTTTGGGGAAGGAACCTGTTCATCTTTAAGCAAAAAACAATAACAAAAAATAGAGAGAGGAAAAAGTGACTCTGGAGCTTAGAATTCCTTTTTTAGTATGTTCCCCCCCCCAAAAAAAAAAAAAAACCCAACTTCCCTTTCACTGGACCCTACTTCCTAATTGTACTATTAACTTCCAGTAGTGCCAAAGGCTAGTGACCAAGCCTAAAATACATGGGCCTTTATGTGCTGTTTCAGCATATAAAGTGTAAGACCTTTATATTGTAAAACCATTAAGTCTCTGAAGAAAGAGATTGAAGAAGATTCTAGACTTCTCATGTTCATGGTTTGGTAGAATTAACAGTATGAAAACAACTATTCTATCAAAATCAATGAACAGATTCAATGGAGTCCCAACCAAAATCCTACATTCACCACAGAACTAGAAAAAAGCATGCTAAAATTATGGAACCACAAAAGATACTGGAGCCAAAGCAATCCTGAGAAAAAAGGACAATGTAGGGGAATTACCATTCCAGATATCTTATAGAGCTAGATTAATAAAAACAGCATGATACCGGCACAAAATAGAGATTTAGACCAATGGAATAATAGCAGCAGCAGCAGCAGCAGCAACAACAACAACAACAGTATCCAAACATTGGGAAAAGACAGCATCATCAACAATAGTGCTGGGAAAACTAGGGATCTGCATGTAGAAGAACAAAATTAGAGACATTTTTTTTTTTAATCACTGTGCACAAAAATCAGCTCTAAAGGGATCAAACACCTCAATGTGAAACCTGAAATACTAAAACTGCTAGGAGAAACCATAGGGAATACCCACCAACATACGGATGTAAGAAAAGACCTTCTGTAGACAAATGGGCCCTCATAGAAGTGCAAAGATTTGTTTTCTTTTAATCAACATTTCTCTCCAGTACATCTTTCTTTCCTTTCCTTTCCTCTCTTTTCTTTCTTTTTAAAATCTTCTTTATTTCTTCTCCGTTTGAAACAGGGTTTCATTGTGTAGCTCTGGCTGTCCTGGAACTCACTCTGTAGACCAGGCTGACCTCGAACTCACAGAGATTCTGCTGCCTCTGCCTTCCAGCGCTGGGATTTTAAGGCATGGGCCACCATGCCGGGCAGTCAGCAGTCTATCTTTCTATTCCAGACTGGAGTCGGGTCTAGTGTCCTTATCTTGTTTGTGCTCAGTCTGCATGGTCTATAGAATGAGACATGGAGGCAAATAAAATAAAACAAAAACAGTGGTTTGTGGTCCTGTGAAATAAAGGCATTAGTTCTCAAGCAGAAAACCCGCCTGTTCTGAGAGACACAAGCTGCTTTTATAAGGGAAGAATCACAAGGGAAGCGTGTACCTGGCCACATTAAAAGGGATTTTGGGAAGCTTTTGTTTCTCAGATGGTGGCTGTAAAGCCTTGAGAGTCAGAAATGTAGAGCGCTGGAATCTGGGGTGTGGGAGGTGCTTCCAGGGAGCCTTTCACTGGACTCTTTCCCTCAGTCCCCTGGCCTCTGTTCCTCACACAGAGATCTCTGAGTATGGTCTCTTTCCTGCCTTGCTTTGGTATGGGACCCTCCAGAACACATTGTGGTCGGATACCCAATTCTTTCTGAGAGGAAAACCAAGATGAGCTCCGAGTACAGGAAGCAGAAACTCACGCGCACTTTGTCCTGCAGGTGGCAGTGAGAGCATGTGGCTAGACTAAGAGAGGCAACCCAGACGCGAGTACCAGCGCTGAGAGCTGTTTTTGCTCCTCTCCAGGGCTGATTTCAGGACCTGGTACCTGCCTCGCTCAAGCCCACGGCAGATTTTGTAAGAACTTTTCCTTTGATAATTGATAGGAACATCACTTGATTCCCTTCTATCCACTGGCTTATTTTAGAAAGGCTGAGCACGTTTTAATAAATCAGCACTCCTTGCAAGTATGAAGGGAAACAAAATGTTTTGCAGCCTGGTGATGGCGAGGGCTTGTCTGCCTTAAGCACTTCAGCCACAGGATGATCAAATAAGGACAAGGTTGTGGTTTTAATCTCCGTGGAGGCCAATTACTTCGTTCTATTGCGTGGTCAAAGGCCTCACTGCCAATGTATTTAACCATCTGGAAATGCTTGCTTTGCATGTAAGGAGGGCAGCTGTGTTGCAGGGTCAAAGAAATTCAGCAGGGCTAGGGAAAAAGTCCGTCCTTAGCATCATGCAGCTTTGGGTTAAAATTCTTGTCTCTGAAGGCGATGGACAACCTACACGAAACTAGCAGGAAGTAATGTCCAAATCCATCGACTCTTCCTGTGATAAGTCATTTGTACACAGTGAGAATGGGTTTTGCCATTTGAAAACACAGTCAATTCTCTGCTTCAGTGGACCATCTCCATAGAACCTTGTCTTCTCTCCCCTTGCTGGTCTCAGAAGGTTAGAGGTGGAGAAGAATCTGGGAAGAAAGAGCAGGTTGAGTCTATGTCTTTCTCACACAGCCGCCTTTTAGAGCCACATGTAATTTTGGATGAGATATTCTTCTCCCTATGACAGGTATGTGGGTCAAACAGCATTTTCAAGGGAAGAACATCAAAATCTTCTGACCCTGCATGGTTTATAAACGAAAGCCCACCCTATCTTTCTTGATTCATTTTGTACTGCCCCAGAGAGCCCTGTCTTATGGTGTTCCACCTCTGTAGCTGTGAACCACCTGCTCAATTGTGCAAGTCAGATTCCTAAGATCCACGCTTGACTCCTTACTTTTCTTCTTGTCTCACTATAAAATCTTGGTAACTCTAACTCCTTTAAATCTAACATACCCTCATCTGTATCTTCAGCCCTCTTTTCTATGATAACTCCATTTCCTTCAGATGTCTTAGTAACCTCCTTTGGTATATGTGCATACATTCTATCCTCCCCTATTACACTTTTTCAGAATGAAGCTTCTGTTGGTCTGGCCACAAGGTTGCCCCAAAGTAGATCTGTTAATATATAATTTTTATATAGGATCAGGACCACTTTATGTTTAAGAACTAGTCTTTGAACTGGACAGGGAAGCAGAGGCAACATGCTTTGATAAATTAGCACACCATGTATCCCCGGTGTCAAGTATCTAACACTCTCATTCATGTGCTGACCTATGAATGGAATACTAGGAAGCACAGTCTCATACTGCTGTAAATGGGAGGGACACTATAGGTGGAGGGAGAGGGGATGAGGCTTCAGGAGACCTTCACTGAGGTCTCTGCAGGGAACACACTTGTGCAGAGCTTAGGGTTGTCTTTTAGGGACAAAAGTATCACCTTTGGGGAATTCAGAATCTAGAGTGTTGGGACTCAGGAAACAAGATTCCACATTGTGGGACTTGGGCTGAATACTTGGAATTGAAGGCTATTGGAATAGCCTCAGAAGCAAGGTCCCTTTGTGACTTCCCATTCTTCTTTCTTCTGATACCTTCTCTATGTCATGACAGGTCACAGAAATGGGGATTCCTTCTCCTCAAGATGAATCAGACTAACCAGAACCTTGTCTCCTCAAACTCAGTTAATCTAGAAATGCCACTCTAAACTTCCTTATATTATTTTGTATAAAATCTCACCAAAAGGAAATTCTTTTATCTACCTTGCCTGATTGTGGATCATTTCAGAATGGGTCATTTTAGAATGGGCCCTGTTCCCCACTCAGGGAGGAAGAAGACATGTATGGAGGGACCAAGAAAAATCTGTTTTCTCTTTTCAGTTTCTTATTGTAGCCCATTGTTTCCCACCTGTGTGTGTGTGTGTGTGTGTGTGTGTGTGTCTGTGCATGTGCACAGAGACCAGAAGAGGGCACTGAACTTCTCCCTCTCCTTCCATTTATTCCTTTGAGGCAGAATATCGCCCTCTTGCTTTCTCAACTAGGCTGGAAGTCAGCAAGCTCTAGGGACCCCTGTCCACCTGTTTTGGGGCTGGGATTACAGTTATACACAGTTATGCTTACTACATGGGTGCTTGGATTTGCCACCAGTTCTCATGATTTCTCAGAAAGTGCTCATAATAGTTACAGCTCATCATTTCTATGTAGTTGTCTGCACTACACTAAATATAAGCTCAAAATTATTCTCCCTTGGGTCTTGTCTGTCTTCATGTCTGAAGACACTGCATAATGTAGAACTTTGATTGAATACAATTGTCATGGTTTTCTCTTGTCCACCTTTCTTCAGAAATATGTTTCTGACACTTATGACATGGAAGGAAGGAGGGAGGTCACACCTTTAAGGTTGTTTCTGAAAGAGAAAGAAGGTCATCAAGTAAAATATGCAAATACATAAAGAAACAAAGTTTATAATTGTAATTAATCTTATGAAAGAAAAGACTAGTGTATCGTGAGCAAGAGTAACTGGGTCATGATTTTGTTCGAGGATTAGATGAAGGACGCCTGTGGAGAAATGGTTGGCAGCATTCTTCACAGCATGGGCTGGTGGAGGGAAAAGGAACTTAGGATTCATGGAGCTGCAGCCCATAAATGGCTTGTGCGAAGTGACCCTGCAGAAAGGAGTGAAGGGTGGGATGCAGAGGAGCTCTAAGGTCGTGCTCAGAATTGGACTGTTCTTGAAGGTGATAGAAAGAGAGTCACTCAGAAGATTTAGTGACTGCCACCATGAACTTATGTGTAAAACTCAAGCCTGATTACAGTTTGGAGAATGGTTTCCAAATAAGAAAGCAGAGAGAGCCATTCTACTGTACTGAGTGTGTGGTGTGTGGCTCCTTAGTTGGATTGGAGAAAGCAAAAGTAGCCCCGGCTGGCATGGGAAGACTAGAGCAGGGATATAATGCCCACAATCAGGAAGCAGCAGTGATAGGTGGCAGAGACTAGCTCTAAGGAGTGTAGCTATGGGCAAGTGACGGTCAGAGAAAGGATGTGGAGGTGTGGGCACAGGTGCTGTCCTGTCCACTGTCTGTGCCCAAGATGCCAGACTTTCCCCAAAGTGTGGAGCTGTATGTGCTTAAGGAGGAGCCAAAACAGGCCAGCTTCATATTGTAGGGATAAATTCTCTGGGAAACTGACAACACTTGGGAAGGAATAAAGTCAGGAGTTATTTAAGTAGCAGGGTCATGAGAAGCTGGCATTTCCATAATACTGTCAACAATTTTAACTACTATCCATCAAATGCTTCTAAAAAACTTCACTGTGCTAGGTGCTTGACATGTCATTTATAATCTACTCACTCGATTCTCCACTATGGCATCCCAAAGTGAGGATTTGAACTGATAGGATCACAGAACGATCAGGGTTCCTTCAACAGCCATCTCCATTTGAAGTCATCGATCCTTCTACCTTCCTGCAGGGGTGTGTTTTGTTGCTATTTTTAGAGAAAGAAACTGGAGTTTTTCAACGAGATTGCTGTCTAAAGGAACTGGATCTGGGGACATTGCAAAAGTGAGATTTGAATTATCATTTCTCTGGTTCTAAGATTCGTGTCCATCCCATCTGTATTAGTTAATTTTCTTTTGCTGTGATAAAACATCATGACTAAAAGCATCTTATGGAAGAAAGTGTTTATATGGGTTTATGGTTTCAGAGTTTTAAGAGTGTCCCATGGCAGGGAGGCATAACACTGAGTAGCAAACATGGTAGCAGAAATAAGAGACTGAGAATACATATCTTCAAATGAAAGCAAGAAGCAGAGAGCAAACAGGAAATGGGGCCATACTGTAAACATTCATCCCCAGTGATGTACTTCCCTCCTATCAAAAGTTCTACAACCTCAACCAACAATGCCACCAACCACCGACCAAGTGCTTAAATATTTGAGACTACCGGGAAACATTCTCACTCAAACTGCCATAACATCCTATCAAAGAGCTAATCATCACCAGTACAGTCATTAGGAGCAATGTATTTATTAATATGAACATTTATTCTCCTACTAGAGTGTGAATGACTATGTATTTTTTGTTCTGCACTTCTCTTGTGTAAGCAGTTGTTAAAACAGTTGCTATAGAAAAGGAGGTAGTTCTGTGAAGAATCTAAAATTTACCTTCATTTCTCTATCCACTAGAGTGCTGTGCCTTTTCCTGTTAGAAAAATGGTCTTCAGCTTCCCAATAGACTCATTAGCTCCTGTGGTTGCAGGAAATATACCCAGAGGAGAAAGACCACTGGTGCCATCCAAACTTCTTTTTATACAATTTGTTTTCACTCACATGCAACTTTCCTAAACCCCTATACCCTTAATTCATGGTTCTCCACCCTGAAACATCTGTAGGATCCATAACTGGAGAAATAGAGTGCAAGTCCTTTGACAGGCTATGGGTTGCAGCTACTTAATGGACTCTTGAGAATTATGCACACTCATCACTATAGAAGAGCAAGGATGTTAGGAAAAGGGATGCTGCTTGTGTGGCCAATTAAGATGCACACTGCATAACACCAATGTTTTCTCACAGTGCTAGTCAACAGTATATTTTAATTATGCAGCAATAAAAAATTGGAGAAACAGCAGTAAATTATAGTTGATTTTTAGGAATTATCTTAGTCCAATAGCGAAAAGTCTATAATTACATGAAACAAATATTCCGAGTTAACCACAAAATGTTAGTAGAGCTAGGCTTTTGCAAAAAACATAGACATTTTCCATTACCACCATGCTGCTTCTGACTGAGGTAGAGCCATGGCTTGGGCAACAGGAGATTTGACACACCGAGGAGAGAAGTCACAAGGCCTGGGGGGATGAAAAAGAGTCTGTGTGGGTATAGGACTGTTGGGAAGTCACTTGACCTCCTCTACGCTTCAAGGACGTAGTAAGGAGAAGTGAACATTGTTCTGTTGGCCAGGCATAAGGGGGTGATGAATATAGGTCATGTGTCAGGCAGGGGACCAGTATTGTCTGTTCAGAGGCAGAGGTGCTGAGAGACTTGATTGCTGAAAAGAAGTTTGCCTATTGTAGGCATCCTACAGCCCCAAACTGAGGTGTTTTACATCTACATTTTTTTTTCTTTTTGTGGAGCCTACAACCTGTAAAATTTTGGGGAAAGTGTTTAGAAATATCTTATTTCCTTTCAAATTTTAGGGAAATAAATAAGTGTAGGAACACCTTGATTAAGGCTAAGGTTTAGTTGATTTTTATTAAATTGTATCTTTAGCTATGACCCAGGGGAGGGGTCTGCATAGTTACTACATACCACATACTATGCTACATGCTTACAGAGACATGAAGACTTTTATTAAGGTCATATTTTGTTTCAGGTAGACGTTTGACTCTTGAGTTTATCTGTTTATTTTTGTTTTCTTTTACTGAAAATGGATGCATCTCATACAATATATTCTGAACATGATTTTCCCTCCCCTGACTCCTCTGAGATTCCCCCAATCTTCTCTGATATCAACATACACATTCTTTCTGCTTCTTGTTAGAAAACAGACAGGCATCTAAAGAAAATAAAATAAGGTAAAAACAAACAAACAGAAGAAAAAGAGCTCAAAAAGCATGAGATACACATGTAGAGGCAGAGACATGCATGTTTATGTGTATGGGAATTCCCTTAAAAACTCAATCTATAATATATATGCAAATAACCTGAAATGTTAAAAAAGAAGTCCTCTCAAAACCTTATGAGGCAAAGGATGGCCAAAGATGCCACTTCGGTCATCTTCTGTTGGCCATTTACTGCTGGGCATGGGGCCTGGCTTTAATAGTGGTTTATAAAACCAGTGAGACTCTCTTGGGGAAAATGGATTAATTTTGTGTTTTCAAGTGGTAATCACTTGGAGATAGCTTCTGGGTTAGGGGTATGGGCTTGTGTACATGTTCTCTCTGAGTGCTGGAATACCCTAAGTCCCAGAGTCATTTTATGGCTAGGTTCCTTTAGCAGAACTATAGTATCTGAATTCCCCTAAGTCCCTGGCCTATCTTGTCTATTTCTTGGCTACCCTAGCAGTGCCAGGTATGAGTTCCATCTGATGGAGTGGGGCTTAAATCCAATCATATATTGGTTGGATACTCTCACAAACTTTGTGCCACTATTGCACCAGCATACCTTGGAGGCAGGTTATCGTTGTATATCGAAGTCTTTATAGCTAGCTGGACTTGTGTTTACCTTTATCTTCTGGTATCATACAGAATAACTTCAAAGTATAGGAGTGAAGGCTCTAGGTAGGCAGCAGCATGACTTCTCTATGTTCATTGTGTAGATGTCTTCATCAATATGGCCTTACTGTCAGATTGTGGAGAGCAAACAATTGCCTTGGCAATAGGCTGGGTTGTTTGGGGTTCCCATAGGCCTCTTTGGCAAACAGCTCAATTAGATGTAACCTACTCTGGGCACTGGAAGCTTCATTTGGTGACAAGAGATATTCAGTTGAGGCTCCCTTACCCATTATTTAGTAATTTCATTCAGAATACCTTCATACATTAATATAATTTAGGATGTTTATATTGTATTCGTTCTCCATACAACCCCTCAAATGGCCCTTAGTTTTAGCTGTCCCTATTCATATTCTTTCTCTCATACTCTTCTTTTATACTCCTCCCTGCTTGATCCTTCCATTCATGTCCCCTGTCCTTGTCTATCCATAACTGTCTATTCTATTCTCCATCCTAGGGAGATCCATTCCTCCTATCTATTCCCTTACTTTACACCTAACTTCTGTGGTTATATGGATTGTATCTTGCTTATCAAAGACTTAACAGCTAACATGCACATGTAAGTAGTACACATCATACTTGTTTCTTGGGGTCTGAGCTACTTTACTCAGGATGTTTTTTTTTTTTTCTAGCTTCTTCCACTTGCCAGAGATTTTCATGATTTTATTTTATTTTTTTAAATGGCTGAGTAACATTCCATTGTCTGAGTGTACCACATATTCTTTATCCATTCTTCCACTGATGGGCATCTAAGATATTTCCAAATTCTGATTATTATAACTAGAACAGCAGTGAACATGGTTAAGCAACCATGTCTGTGTAGTAGGATGAAGCATCCTTTGGGTGTATAACCCAGTGAAAAGGTGGATCTTGAGGTAGATCAATTCTCAGATTTCTGGGGAATTGCCACACTGATTTCTATAGTGGTTGTACAAGTTTGTACACCTACCAAATGTTAAGAACACATCAAGGGGCACAATATTCCTAAAGAGGAGTGATAGAAAGAAAAAGATGAACAAATAATGGAAGATAATAACAAAAAGAAATATAGTTGTACATTTATTATGTGCTAACAATGTACTAAGTACCTTATGTGCATTTATCTTTGATGCAGAATCACCCTTCCTTTCCTTTTGCAAATAAGAACACAGAATCAAGTATGCTAACTAACTTTCTCAATTTACACAGCCAGTAAAGTGGAGTCTGCATTGGAACCTGGACAGAAGCACATGAAAGGCCATGTTTTTGTTTTTGTTTTTTGTTTTTTTTGGCTAAAGTACTATCCGATCTGAGTGAAGTTACAGTGTTTAATGCTGGGGCTGGCTTAAAATCTTCAACACTGCACAGGTAGCCAAGAAATTGAGACTAGATAGACCATGGATCTAGGGGAAAACCACATACTACTAAAGTGGCCCTGAAATGACTCCTAATAACATTCTGCTATACTCATAGATCAGTGGCTTGCTTAGCCGTGATCTGAGAAACTTCCTCTTGCAGTAGAAGAGAACAATAGTTGGACAATGTGCAGAGTGAGAAACCTTGAAACGCTCAGTCCTAGGTGAGATGTTTCCATAAAATCCCTCCCTCAGGGTCTCTGGGAGCCCTGCAGAAGAAGAAGTGGATAGGTTATAAGACCCAGAGGGGATGGAGGGACACCAAGGAAACAAGGCCTTCTAACCACAGCAAGACTGATGCACATACGAACTCACAGAAGTTGAGGCAGGATGCACAGGACCTGCCAGATCTGGACCTGAGAGGGTTCCAGCACTGAGAGGGGAAGTGGACACATGCCTTCACCCTTAACACAGAAGATATCTCCAATTGATAATCACTTGCAAACGAAAAATTGGTTTTCTCCAAGGGAATCTCACTGGGTATATACACTCTTCTTAAGGCAAGGGCCCCCACCCAGCAGTAGTGCCAACACGTAATGAACTCAATGGTAGTTTTTGAGGTTCTTTGTCTCATAATGCCTAGTCAGGGCTTTCTCCCTCACAGGTCCTTTGCATGTATGTTCTGTTTTCTGGTTTTGTGTTCTTACAGGATATTTGTGTGTGTGAATATGTGTATCTCTGTGTCTATATATGTCTAGAGGTTTTTCTTTGGCTCTTTTACTTCTTTTTTTTTGCTGGTTTTGTCTTATTCTGGTTTGTTTTTATTTTCTATAATTTTA
Organism: Lophiomys imhausi; assembly: GCA_907164525.1. NCBI lineage: Eukaryota > Metazoa > Chordata > Mammalia > Rodentia > Muridae > Lophiomys > Lophiomys imhausi. The sequence goes on from CAJQZJ010036646.1 coordinate 13,301, forward strand.
TTATTATTATTATACCATCATCATTATTATGATTAGATGCCTATTTATATTCCAATGAGAAAGAGAAAGAGGGTGAATTTGTGTGGGTGGAGAAGTGGGAAGGATGTAAGAAAAGCTGGAGGAGGAGAAAGTGTATTCAGAATATCTTCTATAAAAAATATATTTTCAATACAAAAGAATCTTAGAATATGCTCCTACCTGCAGTGGCTTCTGTGCCACACACTAACTCTTGGTCTCATTCAACACGAAGTGTATGTGGTGGGTTCCTCAGGTAGTGGAACCCAATGGCAGAGACTTGAAGCCTATGAGCATGTGATCGTGTCTCTGATGTGGGACACTGAGGATCTCTGAAGACTTAGCTTCATCCGTGCACTTGACCACACAACAGGGGACAGTGGCATTGGTGTGGGGGGGGCACGAGCAGTGACATACATGGTGCTGTGTGTCCACCTGCTTTTTGGGGTGATGGTGAATAATGTCAGACAGTGTCTGAGAGTATGAACTTGAGGTTGACACAGTCTAGGACTGTCCTCTGTCCCCTGTGACTAGCTGGGTTCTTCATTCGCTGTGTGGCTACATTTGGTTTCTATTGACTGCAACAGACTAAGAAGTTTATATCCAATCATCACCTCATGGTTCTGTGGGTCAGACACGCAGATGAAATATGGCTCAGCAACATCTTCCACTCAGGTTCTCATGATACTGAAATCAGGGTGTTGGCTAGGAGGGGCATTTATGTAGAGGGTTTTAGAAAAATTCATTCCAAGTGCATTTGAGTTGTGGTTGAATTCGGTTCTTTTTCATACTCAACTTCAAACTGAAAATGATGTTTTCTAGTTTTCATTCTTTCAGTCTCTGACATGTTGTTTTATAAACAACTGGAGAAAGATCTTTGCTTCTGAGAGCCATATGATTAAGTTCTTCTCAGTGGACAATAGAGGACATTTTCACTATTTTAAGATCAGTTGAGGAGTAATTTCAACATCTACCATGTATTTATGTAACATCAGCACAGGAGTGACACTAGGGGCAAAGGTCATGGGAGTCCAATTCTGCCTACCCTACAATCCTTAGAGGCCCGAACAATCACCAGTTTTAAAGATACTTGATATTTATTGAATCTTAGATAATTTTATTTCACTCTAATATAAGGAGTGATGATATATTGGTCTGAAATTCTGTGCTTCATTCAACAGCAGTGTGCATTTTCCAAATGTTGATTTTTAAAGCTAAAAATAAACTAAAATAATTTCTTTTGAAAAAGCTGCAAAAGTAATATCCAGAAACAGCATGTCCTATTTATCCTTCCTTTTCCTCCACCTACCTTCCCACCTCTTCTCTCACCATGATGCTTAAAAAGTTTTCTAAAATCCTTTTCACTAAATTCTGGAGTATAAGGCTAAAGGACGCCATTTATTTCAGGGACAATGCTAGGCCATACCTCTGTGTGTTTTTTCCCCACCTAGAAAATGCATGCCTCCAAGCAATGACATTTAAAAAGAGTATTCGAACCAATGTCTAATTTGAAGAAAATGAATGCCTTAAGAAATAACACAGATACCTTATAATTTTCAAGTCAAAAAACTGTCAAACAGAAGTTCTCACATACTGCAATTTTTTTCCCCACAGTAATTCACTCAAAAGTACTTTCCTTTCACTGTGCCCTTTGCAAAAGCTTGTTGAGATTCCCATTCTCCTGTAAGTTAGTGGGAATGAATTTGGGTCTTTCATTCTGTTTAATTTCCAAGGAACATTGTAACACTGAACAATGACAGTATGGTTGGGAAAATGAGAAATTAAACTCTGGCCCTAATGTTTCTGGGACTCATTGCACCATTTTCAAGGTTGGTAGACGTCATGTCCGTGAAACTTCTTGACAGCATGATGAAAACAAGAGTCTTAATTTTTTTGAGTACAAAAAAAAAAAGGGAAAAATCTATTTTTAATGAGTTCAGATAGGAATGAATGATGAAAGCAATGAAGACTGGGTATTTTTATTTGCATTGTTTTTCTGGCCTCACAAATTAAAATGTCCTTAAATTCAGAAGAATGGATGAGTCTTTTAATGAGTTTTTCTATGGATAGCTGAATTTCTTTTTTAACTGTTGTATAGAACCCTTGATATCAATTTTGTTTTATTTAGCAAGGAACAATTGGTCAGTGGAATAGACCTGCATCCTGGTGCTATGTCTGCATGTGGATCTCATAGTGTTTTATGTTCTTCAGAGTTAAAAATCATCATGTTGTTATGGTTTGATTTTAATGGTCTGTAAAGGCCCACAAGCTGGTATCTGGGTTACCAGTCTATGGTGCTACCTGGAGATGGTGGAACCATTAGAAGGTGGGGTCTAATGGAAGAGTCAGGTCCCTGTGGGCGTGTTTTTGAATAGGAAAGCAAGCCCTGCCCCCACCCTCCTTCCTGGCTTCAATGTGAATAAGTTTCTTCTGCTTTTTTTTTTTTGTTTCTACCCATCATGCTCTCTCTGCCTCACCACAGGGCCCCAAAGCAGCTACTGATTAAAACCTCTGAAACTGTGAGTCAAAAAGTAAGCTTTTCCTCCTTGGACTTGCCTTTCAGGTGTTTGTCATAGGAGCACAAGTCTAACTAGCATATCAGTCCTATGAGTTCGTTTTAGAATAATTAGAAAATACAGGTGAGCAAGAGGGATAAAAAAGCCTACCTCATAGGCTACCCCCACCGTATTTTTGTGAGGTTGTGCTTCCAGATTAAAAAAAAATACATGAGATGAATTAAGCTTCATGCTATGATATACATGTTTGTAATTAGGTTCTGGAGGTTATAGAGGCAAAATGTGCTGTGATTTCTCATTATGTTCACGGTTCCAGAAACCTCTTCATGCTTTCAGGTTTCTGGCTGTGACCATTTGAACTGAATGCTTCATTGGGTCTCCTGTTCATCTAGTGTTCCAGCATTTTCTAAAGAGATTTAGAGTACAGAGAATGGGTCAGGGCCTAAAAAAATAGTCTATAAATATTAGTTAGACATAGTACTTTTAGATTTCCTCTTTCAGAGCTCTGGGGATGTGTCTCTGGCTACAGTCTGATTCAATAGGGTTTAGAAAGTCCCACCTCTTAGTTCCAATAGTCTGTAAAGGTTGTCAAATACTACTGGTGCATTAACAGGCAGCTAAAGTTGATACTCCTTAGCTCTGAGGTACCACTCTTCATGTCATTTCACTCCAACTCTTGGCTCGAGCAAAGGGAGTATTATACAAATATTTGCTAACCAGAGGATGTAAAGATAAAGAAGTTTAGAAGGCTTAATGTACAGCAGTGGAGTCATAGTAGCAATAATGCATTATAAATTTATGGTGGGCTTGGACTATTTTTACCACAAGTAACTGTGGGGACACACATGTTAATAAACTTGTTTGAGTCCCCCCATTCCTAGACTTTCACCATAAGGACTACATAGGTAGGATTTCCCTCTTTCCCCACCCCCACATTCCCTGGGCCACCAGCCCTTGGCCACAGAGCTTGCTTGCCTGAGCTGAGAGCTGTGCCCCAAGTTGCACTCTACTTTCCCTGCCCCACTGAGGTGACAAGGTCACCAAGGTGACAAGGTCTCAATCCCCAGGAGCATCCAGCTCCATCCTCTGGATCCTGTACCACCTTGGGTCTTCCTGAACCCAAGTGTAGATCTCCCTTTCCCTCCCCAACCCTCCACATTCCCCAACACCCTGGGACTCTCCAAGCTGCTCTGGGCTGGGGGCAGTCTCTCCAATTGTCATCTTCCAGACCTGCGCCTCCCTCCATATCCGACCTCTCACTCTCAGGACTACATAGGACTACATAGATCTACAAAGGACTACCTAGAGTCAGGGAAATATGACTCCAACAAAACTCAACCATAATAATACAGCAAGCCCTGATCATCCCACCACGGCTGAAATACATGGATATGATGACAAATCTATACTTATGAAAATGATAGAAGCCTTAAAAGAAGAAAATAAATCCCTTAAAGAATCTCAAGAAGCCACAATCCTACAGATGAAAGCAATGAAGAATTCCTAGAAAAACGCCTTGCTTCAACTGTAGACAGAATGCTGTCCAAAAAGGACAAAACTTGGAAGCAGGTAAGTCGACAGCCTAGCTCTGCCAAGAAAGGGTAGGCAAGTCCTTCATAATTCCTGCTCTACAATCAATGTCTGTCAGAGAAACTGGGCCAAACGGCTGCAGATTGATGCTGTAATGTATGGAGAGAAAATGGGAACTGTCCAGGCAGCCACTGGTATGTCATTTCTTAGTTTTGGAAGCTGCTGGCCCTGCACTTCCTATATAATCAGATATATTTATCCCTCTCAGGTCTCTGAGGTAGTTGAAGAATAGATAACTAGAGTCTCATAGTTAAATTTTGAGTTGTTTAGGAATCAAGAGGGTGTTCTGGATCTAAGAAGATGTTTTTAAAATTGTGATGCAAGTTAGTATGAAAGCTGAGTTAGATATAGAACTTTAAACTCATGGAGATGGTTAGATAGTAGAAGGTTAAAGTCAGGTGCCAAATACATATGGACTGGACATTGGGAATGTATGCTAAGCCATATAACTTTCATAATTGTGGCCTATTTATGTGTGTTGGTTTGTATTGTATTAATTGTTATAAGAGAAAGAACCATTTGTTGGACTGAAAGGGGGAGCTGTTGGGGGGAAAAGATATACCTTAAACTTAAAAAAAAGGGAAGAGGATGGGGGGTTGAGGGGGAAGAGGGTGGGAGGGTGGGACTGGAGGGGGGAGTAGGGAGGGGATTGTGATTGAGATGTAACTTGAAGAAATAAAAAATAAATCATTAAAAAAAAAAAAGACTTCCAAGTCAAACAAAAATGAGAAAGAGATAAAGCTATGAAAGATCTACAGGCAAAGACAAACAAATTGGAACAGGAAATATATAAAACAGTTCAAGACCTGAAATTAGAAGTGGAAACAATAAAGAAAACATAAGCAGAGACAACCCTGGAGGTGGAAAAAATCAAGGAAAGAGAACAGGAACTACAGACATGAGTGTCATCAATAGGATACAAGACATGGAAGAACGAATCTCAGGTGTGGAAGACTCAATTGAAGAAATCAATACAACAACTAAAGAGAATGAGAAATCTTAAAAAGTCCTCACTCATAACATCCAAGAAATCAAGGACTCAATAAAAAGACAGAACATAAGAATTATAGGCATAGATGAAAGAGAAGACTCCAGACTTCAAGGACCAGGAAACAGTTTCAGGAAAATCATAGAAGAAAATTTCCCAAACCTAAAAAAAGAGATGCTGGTAAAAATCCAAGAAGCATACAGAACCCCAAACACATTGGACCAGAAAAGAAATTCCTCCCACCACATAATAGTTGAAACCCTAAACATAAAGAACAAAGAAAAAATATTAAAATCTGTAAGAGAAAGAGGCCAAGTAATATATAATGGCAGACCCATCAGAATTACACCTGACTTTTCCTCAGAAACTTTAAAAGCCAAGAGGGCATGGGTCTGATGTGATACAAGCCCTAAGAGACCACAAGTGCCTAGATGGAGACTTGCAAGTGCAAGACTTTCAATTGCCTAGATGGAGAAAACAAGATATTTCATGACAAAACCAAATTCAAACAATATCTACCCACAAATCCAGCTCTACCGAATCCTAGAAGAAAAATTCCAACTGAGAGAAGATAACTACAGCCAAGAAAACAAGAAAACAAATAACTCTCCTGCAGCTAAGCCAAAGGAAACACCCAAAGCACTACCACCACCTACATCAAAATATCAGGAAATAACAAACTAGAATCATTAATATCCCTTAATATCAATGGACTCAACTCACCAATAAAAAGACATAGGCTTACAGAACGGAACTGTAAACAAGACCAATAATTTTGCTGCATACAAGAAATACACCCCACCAGCAAATATAGTCTCCACCTCAGAGTAAAAGGTTGGTAAAGGTTTTCCAAGCAAATGGCCCCAGGAAGCAAGCTGGAGAGCCATCCTAATATCCAATAAAATAGACTTTCAACCTAAATTAATAAAAAAAGATAGGGAAGGGCACTGCATACTTTTCAAAAGGAAAAATTCATCAAGATGACATCTCAATACTGAATATCTATGCCCCAAACACAGGGCACCAACATTTGTAAAAGAAACACTACTAAAGATTAAACCACACATTGATTCCCACACACTAAGAGTGGGAGACTCCAACACCCCACTCACACCAATGGACAGGTCATCAAGACAGAAGCCGAACAGAGAAATAATGAGACTAACAGAGGTCATGAATCAAATGAACCTAACAGATATCTATAGAACATTTCATCCAAATTCAAAAGAATATACCTTCTTCTCAGCACCTCATGGAACCTTCTCCAAAACTGACCATATACTCAGTCACAAAGTAAGCCTCAACAGATACAATAAAATTGAAATAACCCCTTGTATTTTATCAGATCATCATGGATTAAAGCTGGAATTCAACAACAACAGAAATAACAAAAAGCCTACATATTCATAGAAATTAAAAAAACTCTCTACTTGATGACTATTGAGTTTGGGAAGAAATAAAGAAGGAAATAAAAGACTTTCTAAAACTCAATGAAAATTAAGGCACAGCATACCCATACACAATGAAAGCAGTGTTACATTGAAAGTTCATAGCATTAAGTGCCTTCAAAAAGAAAATTGTGACAGCTCATATTAGCGAATTAACAGAACCGGAAGAGCTAGAAAAAAAGAAGCAAACAGTCCCAAGAGGAGCAGAAGGCAGGAAATCATCAAACTCAGGGCTGAAATCAACAACTTAGAAACAAAAAGAACAATACAAAGAATTGACGAAACCAAGAGTTGGTTATTTGAGAAAACAGACAAACCCTTAGCCAAGCTAACTAAAAGGCAGAGGAAAACACCCAAATCAAAAAAATCAGAAATGAAAAGAGAGCAATAACAACAGACATCAAAAAAATCCAAAGAATCTTTAGGTCTTACTTCAAAACCCTGTATTCCACAAAATTTGCAAACCTAAGTGAAATCGACAACTTTCTTGATATATTCCACCTACCATAGCTGAATCAAGATCAGATTAACAATTAAACAGTCCTATAAACCCTAAGGAAATAGAAACAGCCATTAAAAGTCTCCCAACCAAAAAACAAAACAAAACAAAAAACCCAGGGCTGGATAGTTTAAGCACAGAATTCTACCATACCTTCAAAGATGAGCTAATACCAATGTTCTTCAAACTCTTCCACAAAATAGAAACAGAAGGTACAGTGCCAAACTCATTTTATGAGGCCACAGTCACCCTGATACATAAACCACATAAAGACTCAACAAAGAAAGAGAATTTCAGAACAATTTCCCTCATGAACTTAGATGCTAAAATATTCAACAAAATACTTGCAAACCAAATCCAAGAACACATCAAAAGTATCATACACTATGATCAAGTACGCTTCATCCCAAGAATGCAGGGCTGGCTCAAAATACAAAAATCCATCAACATAATCCACCATATAAACAAGCTGAAAGAAAAAGAAAACACATGATCATTTCATTAGATGCAGAAAAAGTATTTGACAAAATCTAACACCCTTCATGCTAAAAGTCTTGGAGGGAATTGACATACAAGGACCATATCTAGAAATAATAAAGGTGATATACAGCAAACCAGTAGCCAACATCAAATTAAATGGAGAGAAATTTAAAGCATTTTCTCTAAAATCAGAGACAAGGCAAGGATGCCCACTCTCCCCATTCTCTTCAAAAAAGTACTTGAAGTTCTAGCCAGAGCAATAAGACAACTAAAGGAAATCAAAGGGAAACAAATCAGAAAGGAAGAAGTTAATTATCCTTATTTGCAGACGATATGATATGTAAGTGACCCCAAAAACTTAACCAGAGAGCTCCTGCAGCTGATAGACTTATTCAGCAAGGTGACTGGATACAAAATTAACTAAAAAAATCTGTAGCCCTTCTTTACACAAGACAAATGGGCCAAGAAAGGAATTAGGGAAACAACACTCTTCACAATAGCCAAAAATAATATAAAATACCTGGGGGTAACTCTAACCAAGCAAGTGAAAGACCTGCACAACAAGAACTTCAAATTCTTGAAGAAAGAAATTGAAGAAGATATCAGAAGATGGAAAGATCTCCCGTGTTCGTGGATAGGTGGAATCAACATAATAAAAATGGCCATCCTACTAAAAGCAATGTACATATTCAATGCAATTCCCATCAAAATACCAACACAATTCTTTGCAGATCTCTAAAGAATAACTCTCTACTTCATATGAAAAAACAAAAAACCCAGAATAGCTAAATCAATCCTGTACAATAAAAAAACAAACAAATAAACAAAAAAATCTGGAGGTATCACTATCCCTGATTTCAAGCTATACTAAAAAGTAATAGTAATAAAGACAGCATGGTACTGGTATATAAACAGACAAGTTGATCAATGGAATCGAGCTGAAGACCCAGAAATAAACCTATATACCTATGGCCACTTAATTTTTGGCAAAGAAGCCAAAACCACACAATGGAAAAAGGACAGCATCTTCATGGAATGGTGCTGGTCTAACTGGATGTCAACTTGTAAAAGAATGTAAATAGACCCATATTTATCACCTCACACAAAACATAAGTCCAAGTGGATCAAAGACCTTAACATAAAGCCAGACACACTAAATCTAATAGAAGAGAAAGTGGGGAAAATCCTTTAACTTATTGGCATAGGTGACAACTTCCTCAACAGAACACCAATAGCTCAGGCCCTAAGACCAACAATCAATAAATGGGACCTCATGAAACTGAAAAGCATCTGTAAGCAAAGGACACTGTCATTAAAACAAAATGGCAGCCTACAGATTGGGAAAATATCTTCACTAAGCCCACATCTGACAGAGGGGTAATATCCAAAATCTATTACAAACTCAAGAAATTAAACACCAGCAAACCATGTAACCCAATCAAAAAACGGGGAACAGATCTAAACAGAGAATTTGCAAAAGAGGAATCTAAAATGTCTGAGAGACACTTGAAGAAATGCTCAATATCCTTAATCATGAGAGGAATGGAACTCAAGAAGACTCTGAGATTCAATCCAATTCAATTCAAGACTCCTGTCAGAATGGCTAAGATAAAAAACTCAAAAGACAGCATATGCTTGAGAGGCTGCGGAGAAAAGGGAACACTCCTACATTGCTGATGGGAGTGCAAACTTGTACAACCACTATGGAAATCAATCTGGCGACATCTTAGAAAACATGGAATAACTCTACCTCAAGACCCGCCATACCACTCCTGGGTATATATCCAAAATATTCCTCACCAACCCACAGGGACATCTCCTCAACTATGTTCTGTAGGGAGTTAGATAAATTAAATTAGATTTAGAAAATATATAGGGGTTTCTGATACTGTCTCTTAATTTGGGGCATGAAGATCATTATCAGCATGTGGACTAAAAACAGGAAACAAACAGGAAACTTAATAGACTGAAAAACAAGGTTGAAATCAGGAAAATCAGGAAATACTCAATGGACTGAAAAACAAGGTTGTCAGAAAAACAGGAAAGACTTAATGGACTTAAAGAAACAAAGTATCTGGCCTGACATTGTTTTCAGCTGCTAAGTGGGTGGAGCCCAAATTAAGCTGAAACAGAGTTCCTCCTATTTAAGGACAGTACATGGAGCCAAAAAGGAGAAGAGGCCCCTGATGCTAGAGAGCTCTGAGAGTCCTGCTGAAAAAAGTTCTGGCCATCATTTGATGGCCAGATCTCCCTGAGGCAGAAAGAAGCTGGTGAGCAAAGAAAGCCTGAGCAAGACACCAAAAGGCCAAGGACTAAACCCCGTGGCTCAGCTTTTGCCTAGAGGAGTTTGATCTGTCTGAACAGTGGCCTAAAGGAAACTGTGCCTGGCTTTAAGGACTCTGAAGTAGAGCAGCAGAGTTGCTGATGCGAAGGGGCTGGGGTCTCCCAGAGAGAAGAAAGCATCAAGCCTTATTTAAGGTGAGACTGCAATAACCAACTTACCCTGACGAACCTGCATATGAGAGATCCAGAAAAAGGACTGCTAAGTGTGTTAAAGAATCTACAACAAAGACTGTGTTCCTGACGACTGAGGACCTGCCCCAGAGACTGTATCATTCTAAAAGGTTAGAAAAATAATTATCAATAGGTTTAGTGGATAGGTTAAAGGGATAGTAAGAATTTGTAGGATTAATAGTTAAGAAATTGTTGGTGTTTGTTATAAGTGAATACTGTTAGTTAATAAATAATAAAAACTTCGGTTACAATGTTCATAGCAGCTTTATTTGTAATAGCTAGAAACTGGAAACAATCCAGATGTTCTTCAACCGAAGAATGGATTAAAAAACTGTGGTACATTTGCACAATGGAATACTACTCAGCTATCAGAAAGAAGGAAACCATGCAATTTGCAACCGAATGGATGGAACTAGAAAAGACCATCATGAGTGAGCTCAGACTCAGAAAGATACACTTGGCATATATTCACTTATACCTGGATTTCAGCCATTATAGTATAGAATGGCCATCCTACTAGACCCAAAATAGCAGGAACAGGGACTTGGTTACCTGTCAGTGGGACACCCCACCCTAGGGGAACTGCCATGTATGCCTCCTGTGCAAGAGGAAGCTCTCAGACCTCATGTGACTAACGAACTGAGGGAGGCTGATACATGGAGACATCCCACATGGGAAGGATGGGGTTGGTGGGAGAGGGAGTATAGGGTGGGAGGGAGGGGCAGGGAGGGGGTGGTGGGAGGGAGTGGCAATGGAGACTTAAGGAAGTAATAAATAGACCTTAAAAAAAAAGAATGACAAAAAAAGAAAAAAACTTGTTTGAAGTTTCATTATATATATAAAATGTACATATATACTTCATATATTGTGTATTATATATGTATTATATTATATAATATACATTATATATGATGTATACACACACACATATATGTCACATTGTGACGCTTGAGCATGTGTAATTTTTGTCCAGTATATATGGTTTAAAAAAATGAATAAAGTGGATGTGGTCTCCCAAATGTGAAAAATACTAAATTTGGCCAAAATATACTTACATGAACTTATAAATGTTAAATGGGACAACTTAGCTAACACATTCAATATTCTCTGGAAGAATAACCTTGAAATTCTGCACAATTTTTGGCATACTCATGAGCCTTGGAGGAACTTAATAAAAGGCTTAAAATAGAAAAAATTGCATATTTTATGAGCTCAAGAATATCTTCCCAAAGTAAATAAAACTGGAGTAATCATATCGAGAGCTGCCTTGAAAACATTTAGTTTATTGAATAGTTTAAGTCTATTTTGAAACTGATTAAAAAATTATCTTATACAACTCAAGATAGAAATGCTTCCAGAAAATTTTTTCAAGGATGTCAGAGGAGAATGAATAATAAGCTATGAGGAAAAAATAATTTCCCACAAGAAATACAACAACACTAAGCTGTTATTGAGGGGGTGTTGCCCTAGGGGTGAGTAGCAATGGACCTGGTTTTGTTGTTATGTTCCTGTCTCAACTCATTTTGAAATTTAATCACAGAATTAGTGTCAGTTTAAAATAAACTCTAGGAAAATGCACCTAAAAATCTGAACACCTAACATTTGGGAAAACTAAATATATTACCTAACTTGAATGTTTATTTTACTAAGTTGGATGGGAGTGAGAAGTTCTTTTGGGCTACTCATAGTAGGATGACTTTAGGAAACTACCCTGCACTGTACATCCCACAAGGCCAGAAGGACAGATTTACAATGTTTTACCATAAACAAGTGATAAATATTTGGGGAACTAGATGTGCTTGCCCAAGCTTAACACAATGCAGACATGTGTCTTATCAATATGTTTAATTTTTACATATCAATTAAAAAACTTTGTGTTGTAGTATTATCAGTTAGAACTAGGAAACACATGATTTCTGTTCTGTGCATTTTTTTTTTTTTTTAGCAGTTTTGATTTTCTGCAATATTCTCCATCTGTTGCAAAGAGAAGTTTCTTTGATGAGAGTTGAGAATGGCACTTATTGGTGGGTATAAGGATAAATATTTAGGATGTAGTTAGTAGTAGTGGTGTTTTGATAAAGTGACAATTGTAGGTTGATCTCCAAGGTCCATGATTTCACTAGCTCTGGCTAATTGAGTAGGCTTCCAGTACCAGGCATGATTTCCCTCTTGTTGAATGGGTCTTTGGTTCAATTAATGGTTACTACAAAGGTATATGTGCCACTGATGTATTGCTAGGGGCTATCTTGATGGTGATCAGCCATAGGTTCATAAGTCCTGGTTCATAGGCATCATAAGTGGGTAGGACTATTGTTTGCTTTCCTCTCTTGGCTACTTGCATGATGCTTACTGTTATGATGAAAGCTACTGTTCAGGGAGGATGTGAATTTAAAAGAGAATAGGAAGAGTGTATGGGTGGTAATTTTAGGAAGAAAAGGGAAGGGGAGAAATTATGCAATTATATTATAATTTCAAAAATTAAAAAAATTTAATTTAAATTAAAAATAATTTTAAAAGGAACAAGAACAACTCTTTTATGGTAGCGATTTGCTACACACACCACACACACACACACACACACACACACACACACACAAACACACATTAAAAAAAGAATATGTAGTAGAGCTGGTGATACAAGCCTACAATTATAGCAGTCAGGAAGTTGAATTAGGGCTATTATGAGTTCAAGGCCGAACTGGGATGCACAGTGAGACCCAGTCTCAATTAAATAAAATACAATTACACAATGAACACCAGGCCTGGAAACAACTCTGAAAGACAAACTCCAATGATGCTCTAAGTAAAGACAGTATTGCTTGTGAATGTAAGTGAATATGCACTCTGAGTCTACAGTGTTGACGGAGATCAAAAAATCACTTGAATGTTGAACTCTGGCATGTTACTCACACTAGGAGTTTTATTGCCTTGCATTTCATCCACATATAAGATTTTTGTTTTATTTATATTAACTGTCACGCTTTTCATCTGCCAAATCAACAGTGAGAATTTCTATGCCATCAGAAAGTGCGTTTGAGGAGTCATTCTTTTGGATTGATCAACTGATTAAATAATTGAACAACATGGCTGTAGGGGAGCAATATAGTGTTTATTATTTTTTTTAGGCAAAAGAATATGCGTTTTCTGTGTAATCATTAAAAGCTTGTGAGTCAATCTAATTTTAAACACAAATTTATTTTTTACAGTCTACATTTAATATTATGGATATAAAAACTATGCATATTTATGAGTACTATGTAGACATGTATATACATTGATTATTATTTAATTCAAGGTAAAAATGTCTATCTCCTTGAACATTATTTCATTCTGGTAAAAGCACATTTTTTATTTGTTCTTTGTGAATTTTATACAGTATATTTTGATCATATTCATACCCCTTCTGAGCTCCTTCTAGATCAACTTCCCCTTCCCTACCTACATCTTTTTTTCCTTAGAAAGAATAAAAATATGTGATGCCTATATACTCTTGGATGTGTGGCCATCCACTGGCATATAGCTTTAAGGATGTGGCCCCTGGTAAATAAGAAGTACTCATTTGATCAAGTTATATTTAGAGAAGAGTAGGAAATTCTGGTGTGCACAGCACACTAATTAGCAACAATGTTCTGTATATTTTAAAATGAAAAGGAAAGACTTTAAAAATGATATTTTAGTGTACTCTTTGAGAATTTGGTACACTGTATTTCCACTATAGTCTTCCTTTTAATCTTTCTGGTCAGTATTAATAGACCACAGTGGTACCACAAGAAATAGGCAAGATACAAAAGGACCTAAAAAAATAGTGGTGAGTCAATGAAGGAGAGCAGAGGAACACAGAGGTAGCCAGTTTTCTTTCCCAGCCCAAGACATGATCCTGACTTTAAGATCCATGCTTTTTTGTACTTCAGCTAGAAGGAAGCATGAACCCAGCGCTGATGTTAGGAGCCCTTCATGACTATAGTAAGAACATATTATTCTGGGTGAGCACTGATGTTCTTATTTAAAGGGCATGGTGGTAGGCAGGATAAAGACATGAATTCAGAACCTAGTTACCAAAATGAGGAAGCTTGAGCTTCCTGTGCGGTTTGTAGTTTCTTTATTGAGTGGTGATAGTAAGATGTGCTAAATGCTTGGAAAGAAAATGATGCCTTATAAGTCTTTCAAAGGACAGCAGACACTCATATGTAATTATCACATTTGATCATAGCACCATACATAGTGATTATTTGGAGATGATGGACCCATATAATATAATCTCTATTATTCATGTTAAAATGACATATTTAGAAACCTCTGAAAAGCCTGAAGATAAGCTCTTAGTTAAATAAATGGTGAAGCTACTGGTTGTTTTTCTGAACTATGAAAAGTCTGTCCCAATCCTCGAGCCTAATGGACTCCTATTTGCAGGGTGATCAACCCGCTTTATACTCACTTTTTCCTACACAACTTACTTCACACTCCAGTTTACTTTTGTCCTTTGACAACACCACTGCAACTTGAATCTCAAGGCAAGAATATTATAAATGTAAGTATATATAATATACATACATATTATGAAATTCTTACTTGATTAATAAAGGCTTTCTTCTTAAAGAAGCCTATGCAGAGGTGCACATAACTGCAAATATATCACTTTTTTAAGTACCTTTGTATGGTGACTGAGGGCATCACACTTCAGAGGAAGGTTGAAAGCAATTGCATTGCTTGCATGCATGAAGTTACATCTTCAATTTTATTTCTGATTGTCTTTGTAAAAAAATGTCCCAAGCAGTGGTTTAATTGGATCTTCTGTAAAACACAGTGCCTCAGTTTTATATCCTGAAGTGCTTTTAATTAGGCAAGTAACTTCACAGAAAGGAAATGGAAATATCCAGTGATTATGTAGAAAACTGAATGAAAGTATCGCTAAGTGAGCCAAGGCAGATATATTTTTGGATGTAAAGAACAGAAACTCTCTGCATAGAGCTTTGGTTTCTGAAAGGAATGAATAACTTAGGAAGTAAGGAGTGCCTAGCAATTCAGGTCCCCAGAATTCAAGGACCACTGAGGTAGAAGCACCTGAACTACTTGGCTTTGCTTTTCCCTAAGCATAGCTTTAAACTTGATGAGTCATAAGGTACTCCAGAGGAAGAAAACCAATAGGATGTGTATGGATAGCAAAAGAGGATTTATTAGGTTAGCTTACACGATAAGGCTAAAGTACTCCAACAATGGCTGCCTGCACACCAGAGAACCCAGTAGTTGCTCAGTCCACAAATCCAGATGCCTCAGCATTCCAACCCAGTGCTGAAAGTTCCCGGGAGGGTCACTGATACTGAGTCCATGTTGGAAGGCTGAAGAATATGAAGTCTGACGTCAGTGCAGATTGGCAACAACAGCAGACTTGCTCAGAAAGAGTGAAGGAAAGCAAGTTCATACTGCTTTTACTTTGGATCTCTTTATATCTAAGATACACATTGGAGGGTGTCTGATTTGAAGGAAGATCTCCATCAGTTAAGCCTTTCTGGAAACAATCTCAAAGATTCTGAGCTCAGAAATGTGTCACTTACGTTGTTCTAAGACCAGCTGTCTCAATGAGGAAATGCTAGAGATGAGTGTGATATTTTATATCAAGACTTGATTTGAGACCTAAAGGGAAGGACCAGAGTATTATAATAATTATATAAAATAATAATTTCTATATAATTAAATATAGAAATTATAATAATTTCTTAGCTTCTGCATTAACATGGCACCAATACTGAAGTTATAGCCATAGAGTGGAATAAATTGGTGTAGAGAGCAACCTTTAGTGCCATCAGTAACTGTGCCTACTCAGTACAATTCTTCTTTAAAACAAAAATAGTAAAAATTAAAGTTGGACTTAAAAATGAAATACATAAGTATAAAATAAAGAGGAAGCCCAAAGTAGAGCCACAGGAGAATAAGAAATAAAGACATAGGCTTCTGGGACTTTGAGACTTGCTTTGGCATAAGACACATAGATTTGAACAGTTGCCCATTCACAGAAAGGATTGAGGGGCATCAACAAAGTTTCCTGGGTACTGTAGGCTCTAAGTGAGCTTAAGAGAGTCTTTGGTCAATGTACAACCTTGAATTGAAGAAATGTTATTTCCAGGGAGACTTGATAAGGATGAGGCCATGCATGTGTGAGGATGCTCAGCTATGCATGTATGAGGATGGGGGCATATATGGGGAGTCTGAACAAACTCAACACTCTTCCAACTTTTCTGTGAAGGTAACTCTCCTCTAAAAAACAACAAATGAATTTTGGTAAGGCTATTCTATATTGGATCAACTTAGAAATATCAACACTGCCCTGTATGATAGCAACAGTCAAGAAAACACACTCTTCATAATAGCAGGTGATTGGTTAAATATGTAAAGATGAGCTTACAGACTATTCATAAGATTTTATGCAGGGATCATACTGAAGTTAAAAGACATGATGGAGATATGAATTGAGAGAGAACGTATGTTAAAGGAGTTTTCCATTTTCCTAAATTTATCTTGTATATTCAGAACAAACTTAATTAGAATTCTGGAGAGGTTCTTTTGGCTGTATAGATATGTTAGGAAAACTGTTTTTGTAACTCACCTAAAGAAAAATAAATGAAATTCCTGCCCTTTAGAGGGCTTAAACATTTCAGTGGAAGAACATAGCCATAAAACCAATAGATGAAACATTGGGGTGCATCTCTGTGGTCTAATGTAAAAAGACATTCTAGAGAAGTTTCTAAAGGTAAAAACAAAGACAACGATTGTAAGCTCCTGTGTTCACTTACCAGGTCAAGTTTACCTGATACAGCCACAAGGAATTAAACCTTCTTTGGAGGGTCCACAGCAAAACTTAAGCTGTGGTAATTTTACTGAGAGTGATCAGACTTTTTATACCTTTATCAGAAGCAGAATTGTAACAGAATATTTTTATTTATCACATATACTATTAATACTTATCAATAACCTATAAAATACCTAAATCCTATAATCTATCTAAGAATGCTCTAATGTCTATCTAAGAACACTCTAACACCTATCTAAAAACACTTAACTAACACTATTTTAACTTTCTTAAAAGGATATTAATAATCTTAGCGTAGGTCTGTGTAGGATGACTTGGTTTACGACAATCCCATCAGGTAGTATCTTTTAAACTTAAAGTCCGTTGGGCCTTACTTTGCTAGTTCACAAGGCCAATTTATTTCAACCACCAAATTATGACTGGTTTATAAAGTCAGTCTATTGCAATAGCCAAATTGAGGCCAGCTTTTTCCATCAGCTAGGACTTGCCTCTACGGTCTCCTTGGCCCCGGCAGACCTCACAGCCAACAGTGTCTCCAAACAGCTTCCAAACTTCACTCACCTGCTGTCTTTTTTTTTTGGTGCTCTGGGGCCCCAAGTCAGGTGCCTTAAAGAAACTCTCTCCGAAAAATGACATACCAATGGCTGCCTGGACAGTTCCCATTTTCTCTCCATACATTACAGCATCAATCTTCAGCCATTTGGCCCCATTTCTCTGACAGACATTGGTTGTAGAGCAGGAATTGTGAAGGACTTACCTACCCTGTCTTGGCAGAGCTAGGCTGTCGACTTATCTGCTTCCAAGTTTGGAAGCTGCAGGCCCTGCACTTCCTATATAATCAGATATATTTATCCCTCTCAGGTCTCTGAGGTGGTTGAACAATAGATAGCTAGAGTCTCATAGTTAAATTTTGAGTTGTTTAGGAATCAAGAGGGTGTTCTGGATCTAAGAAGATATTTTTAAAATTATGAGGCAAGTTAGTATGAAAGCTGAGTTAGATATAGAACTTTAAACTCATGGAGATGGTTAGATAGTAGAATGTTAAAGTCAGGTGCCAAATACATAGGGACTGGACATTGGGAATGTATGCTAAACCATATAACTCTCATAATTGTGGCCTATTTATTTCTGTTGTTTTGTATTGTATTTATAGTTATAAGAAAAAGAACCATTTTTTGGACTGAAAGGGAGAGCTGTTGGGGGGAAAATAAATACCTTAAACTAAAAAAAAAAAAAAAAAAAAGAAGGGAAGAGGATGGTGGGGCTGAGGGGGAGGAGGGTGGAAGGGTGGGACTGGAGGGGGGAGTAAGGAGGGGATTGTGATTGAGATGGAACTTGAAGAAATAAAAAATAAATTATTAAAAAAAAAGAAACTCTCTCTGAGCAGGTTTTATGTAAATTTGGTTAATGGCGTACCTTGCTGTGTGCTTCTCCAGCATGAGTTCTCAGTCAGTGAGGGCAGGAGCAGGAGGGCGGCCAAGGGCAGTCTGGCTTATATATGGCATTATCTCATGATCCTTGGTGGTCTTCAGGGTCCAAAGTCTCTCATGATTTCCAACAGTCCTGTTGCCGTGGCAACCAACGTCATCTGTGTGGTTTCTTAGCCATCCCCCTTCAACAGAGAATATTATCCGGCCACAATTGGCTTTGTCCATATCAGCAAATAAAGGGACACCAAGCTCCTCCCTATGTGCTGCCAGATGCTAATCTGAACTGCCTATTAATTTCACTAAACAGGTGTAACTTCTAGCACACAGAATATGTTAGCAGTTTCCAGGATCAATACATTTGTAGTTGTCAGGACGTAATGATGTTTGCAAGCTGTACAGGTTACTGATTAATGTCTAAGAGTAATTGTCCTGCAAAACTTCCATGCCTCTTTCACTGCTAAGGGAGCATACAGAGAAACACAAAGCAGTCTGAATGCTTCACTGCCTGAGGGTATGCACAGGTCTCTCAGGAGCTGGAAGGCACATTGTGTCCCAGGAGCCAAGGACTCTAACCTGAAAAGCATATGATGCATGACTCTCAAGGCAGCTAGACCAGGCAAGCTCCGTGATTCCTTGAAAAAGACTGATTATTCCACTAAGAATGATAGAGAAAGCTGAAAGTCAGAAAAAGAGTGGAAAAGAAAATCTTTGCAGTGTCTAAAATTATCAATATGTTAGTACCTAGAATGGATAAGCAAACCTCAAATCCCTGAGAAAATGGGTAGATTGGGAAAAAACACATGAATAATCAAGTCATGGGAGAAGAGCCCCGAGTAAGAATACGAAGAAGAAATGTTTAGCTGTTAGCAGTCAGGCAAATGTGACCAAGGTGACGCTTGAGTGGTCATTTTACAGTGGTCAGCTTGCAAAGCTAGAGGTGGCCAACATGGTGTGAATAAGGATGTAGGAGACAAACTGATTCAATCACTGATGCTAGACACCTTCTGTCATTCAGCAGTGTCCCTCCTCAGGGACATACTTACTCTAAGTCACTACAGAATGTCAGGGAAGCTGCATCTATGACTTCTCGTCAACATGGCTGCCTCAGCAAGACTTGAACAAGGATGACATCACAGACATGCTAACATGGAAAGGGAAACTCTCACAGGGTCTCAGCCTTAGACAAAGAATTACAGGGAACTAAGGGGTACTGATGGGGGGATAGTCTTCCCCAGGGAGGAGCTCCGAAATTGGTTACCTAATATCAAGTGGTCAGCCCCGAAATCATATAAGGGCAAGTAACTTTATACAGACTGACCAGGTTATACTTGTTATATATGTTTAGGAATATATATGTATAGCTGTAACAATATTTAAGAAAATAGAGGTCATGAATTTGGGAGAGAGCAAAGTGGGGTGCATAGGAAAGGTTTGAGAGAGGAAAGGGAAGGGACAAAATGATGTAATTATATTTTAATAAAAAAAGAGAATGTATATGTGTGTTCCTCACAGTGTTGTTTGTGGAAGTGGAAAGTACAGGAAAAAATATAGGTACCAATGTTGGGGAATACCTAAGTAAAATTTACCAGTTTAAAATGATACACAGTGTCTAGGATAAACACACACACACACATGCACACACACATGTATGCACATGCACGCACACACAAACACACACATGAGCACACACACATGTACACATGCATACACACATGCATATGCACACACACATACATGTTTATACAGCAACATGAACAGAATTTATGAACAATGCTGGAGTGTACCAGATGGCTCAGTGGGTAAAGACGCTTGCCTCTAAGCCTGATGACCAGAATTCAGTCTTTCAGACTTACATGAAGAAGCAGAGAACCAACAACTAGCAGTTGTTCCTTTGATCTCTACACACATAATGTGACAAAGGTGTGTCCATGTACACACACGCACACATGCATGTTCACACCCATATTCACACATCCACAAAAAAATAAATGTAATGAAAATTTAAATAAAAGAAAAAATTAAAAACAACATTGGAGGTGATGGCTGTGTGTAGTGGCTCAGCAAAAACAGTATATTCCTAGATGTACTCAATGACATAGGTACAAATATATGTTTAAAAAATAACAGAATAACAAGGGAAAATTTATAAAACTTAGATTTGTAATAGTGTATCTAATAGCCTTCTCTGAAGTAAACATGAAAAAAATTAGGCAATAGAGAATTTGAATTACACATTAAGTAGGATTAATTTGGCATGCAGATAGATGTAGAAATGCAGAGAAATGAATGTGCTTCTGTCCCTTGAAAATATAGATTATTTTCATCAAGCATAAAAAACCCATTTAAAATTCTAACCTTATCTTAAGTAAAAAAAAATGTCTTAATCTGTTCCAAAGACTGGCTCTCACAAAGTTAATGTCCTCTGACTATGATAGAATAGTCTTTGATACTAACAATAGCAACAAGATCAAAGCAAAAATTAAAAAACACTCAAAGCAACATGTCCCTTTATATGGAAACCACAAAAATAGCATTCCTAAATGTAAAATGGTAATCCCACTGAAGGGCTTATTTGTTTATGAATAACAGATAAAGTCAAAGACATGGAGACACACAGAAAGCTGATAAAATCTGCTTAAAAACAAACATGTTATTTATCCTTCACAGGAATCCTGAGGTAGATATCTCTATTCCTAGCTTTATAAATGAAGACCAGAGGGTGAGCCACATAAGTAACTTGCACAGAGACACAGAACATATAAGTTGTGGAACCAGAATTCACAAACATTTTCTGTCAACACACACACACACACACACACACACACACACACACACACACACACA
>CAJQZJ010036651.1:0-17877 GCA_907164525.1 Lophiomys imhausi
CACACACACACACACACACACACACACACACACACACACACACACACCACACACACACACACACACACACACACACACACACACACACAGCTTCACTATTATAAGAAAAGCTGTAAAGTTTCCCAAAATGCCCAAACATAGCATTAGAATATCCAAAATTGACATCAGAGTCAAAGGTATCTGTGATCTAAGACTGCCCTGGCTGTATTGTTTTAACAGAAAGTTTGCCTCAGTGTGGCTTCTCACTTGTAGTAACAGAATGTAGAATGGAAATGCAAATCATTGGTTATTTTTCCTCACATAGTAAAAATTGGGGAAGAAAGTCCTTTGAGAGTAGGTTAAGGGGCTCAGCCATAGCATTTTAAATCTAATGATGCTTATAGCATTGTAACATTTGGGTGTTTTTAAACTTTGCTTTAGTCCCTAAGACTCTTGTTCTATGGTCATAAAAGAATGCCACATGCATGTCAAGGAGAAGTGACAAGTTTCTTCACCTTTCAGAACCTCCAGCTGCTATCATATCCCTTCAGCCCAAGCTAAGGAGTATGGCTGCACTAAACTGCAAAGATGCTCTTCCTTGTAGATCTTTGAGATCCCAGTGAAGTGCACATTGCTTCACACACAATAGGAAGTAGGGAACCTTTTTTTAAAATTTACTTATTCTTTCACAATTTCATACATATTTAGTGCTCTTTGATTAAAGTCCTTCCCATTGTCTTGTCATCCCTTTTCCCTTCCCACCAAATTTCATCTTCCCAACTCATTGTCCTACATGTGTGTGCTCGTGAATGGGCCTGTGCACATTCGTGCATATATGTTTGTATGACTATGCATATGTGCATGAGTCCTACTTCATTCAAAATATTTTTTGACTGGTCATAATGGCACACATCATTAATCCTGGCATTCAGGAAACAGAGACTTTGAGTTTGAGGCTGCCTGATCTCCATGAGTTCTAGACCAATCATGA
Organism: Lophiomys imhausi; assembly: GCA_907164525.1. Taxonomy (NCBI): domain Eukaryota; kingdom Metazoa; phylum Chordata; class Mammalia; order Rodentia; family Muridae; genus Lophiomys; species Lophiomys imhausi. Next base: position 971 of record CAJQZJ010036651.1, read on the forward strand.
CTGCAAAGTGAAACCTTGTTTCAAAAAAGAGTAAAATGTCAAGAATTGTAAAATTCATACACAAAGAGTACAATAACCAATAAAAAGCACTGTTAATGCATAATTATAAATAGTAATAGATATTTTATAGACAAAGTATAGGTTAACAAATGAAAAGTAATAGCAACTTTTTTTTGATCTAGGAAGAACCCTTTGAAAAGCAGTGAAAATAGATTGAAGGATGTTTTTGCAGTAAAATTCTAAATTGCTTGATTATGGATCAAATGTCATGAAAGGAAGCTTAAGGCTAGCATCCAGGTTTTTTATTATTTGCTTGTTTGAAAACTTCTTGTGCTATTTACTGAGGTTATAGACTATGGAGAAAGCAGATTAGGGGTTAACTGAAGAGTTGATGCTTACACTTGTTCAGTTTAAGGTTCTCAAGGTATGTCCAAATACAAAGTCAAATCTATTTGCAGCTCAGGGGAGTTTAGCCAGAAGTATAAATGAGAAAAATGTTGACATGTAGACAAAAAACTATTAAGAATGTATATATCACCTAATATATGAAAAAGTATTTTAGTTCTGACATAAATAACGTTAAAAGGAGGATGATAAGGAAACAAAGGATTACCAAAATATGTCAGTGAAATGCATTAAATGGTTGATTTTCTTAACTCTCCTTAAAAGATTGTCTTTTATTCATATAATCCTTGATACTGTGGCAAGGCATTTTTACATCTGTGGTCCTATTTTATTGTCATCATAAGTATATGAAACAGGATGTGAGAACACAAAAATAATTTCTAAAAGTTTCAGTGAGCTGCATTAACATGATATTTCAGGTTGTGAAGAAGTATGCCACTAAATCTGATGGCCTGAGTTAGATCCCCAAGACATACCATGGTGATAAGACAGGACCAAACCAAAAGTTTTACTTTGTTCACCACACGCATGTGCACACACAGCAAGAAAGAAAGAAAGAGAGAGAGGGGGGAGGGAAGGAGGGAGGGAAGGAGGGAGGGAGGGAGGGAGGGAGGGAGGGAGGAGTTAGCTAAAAACAACAACAAAAACTTTAGCAAGTTACCAAACAGAAAAGCTATGGTTAAAGTCTGATTTTTCTCACTTTGTTCTCAATCTTATGGCACTCTCTATGTGAGATGGTAAATATTCTTATCTTACAAAGGGACTCATTAGTAGATTAGCTATCCAGTATCCTTTATTATAAAAGACCATGAAGTGAACATAGTGTCAGTGACTGATGAGTAATGATTATTATAAAGTGTTTAATAAGAAAATAATAGCACATGCATACCATGTTGGTTTTCCAATCATTCTAAAACTAAGGAAATTTATTTCATTCATAAGAAAGAATATTTTTAAAGTTTCAAAATCTTTTGGTAAATTCTTATAGTACTAGCACTCAGGCGACATAGGCAGGAGAATTGTTATGTTTAAAGGTCACCCTTGCCTACATATTGAGTTTGAGACCAATTTGATCAACATTACATGAGTCCATTCCTTAAACAAAACAAAAATATTTTGTTACATACATTTGTCTGGTTACAGAAAATAGTCTAAAATAAGAATATGCTTTTAAATCAAATCAGCTGTACTTCCCAATGGCAATGGGTAAATATAAATATTTTTCTATCATCTCAAGTTTTAATGTCAAAAATCAAAATGAAACAGCCCTAAAGCTCACTTCAAACACTTCCTGAATAAATAACCTAAGTTCCTAGTGGGATGCTTGAATTCTTATCTTTTTTAAAACTGAATTTTTTCTGGTGAGCTCTTTTCATCTCCTGATTTCTAGAGAGCACTGTGGCAACAAACACATTTCTGCTTAAATTATTGGGAAAATTCTTTCAATTCCAGATCCGAATAATGTTTCAACACCTAAAAGCTGTCATTCCAGAAGCATCTAAATTCAAAACACTCATTATAGGCACCTTGAGATTTGCCTATATGCTTCTGTTCAGGAAAGAAAAATAAAAACCAAAAACCAAAAAAAAAAAAAATGCTTTCAAGTTTTTTTTTCACTTTTCACTTTTAAATAGTTCTAGTCTTACAGAAAAGTGACACATGTGAGACATGAGACAGAGAGTTCCATAGACAAACCACTCTTGTTTCTCATATATTAATCTTAGACATTCATAGTTTAATGGTCTAAACCAAAATATTAACAGTACTTTAATACTGTTAACTAAACTACAGATTTTATTCTCATTTTACATTTTTTTCCACTAGTGATCTTTTTCTGTTACAGAATTCTACATGGCACTTAGGATTCTTGTCTCTCTAGTTTTCTCAAATTCATCCTTGAGCCTTTCATTTTTCTTTCATGACCTTTAAACTTTCGAAGAATATTGGTTTGCTATTTAGTTAAATGATCCCCTTTTGGGGCTGATCTGCTGTTTCCTTGTGACAATCGTAAGGAAAAAATAGCAAAAGTAACATCTCCTCCGAGGACATCCTACAGTGACTGCATGATATTCATATTTCATTACTGGCATGTTACATGCTGACCACTCAGTTAAAGTGCCAGCTATAAATTTCTCCATTATGAAGTCATTGGTTTTTTTCCTTTTTAATATTAGAAAATATGCCAAAAATTATTTTTGACCACAAGGATCACTGAAACAGTGCTGGAATTGGAGCAAAATAGCTGGGTTCTGCTCCTAAAGCTTATCACAGTGGCATTGGACAAATCATTTATCAGTCTTCCTTTCAGTCTTTTGTCTTCAAAATAACTCCAGTGACTTTTAAACCCTAATTTTTTTTGGTTTTCAAGATAAGGTTTTTTGATACAGCCCTGGCTGTCCTGGAATTCACTCTGTATTCCATGCTGGCCTCAAAATCACAGAGATCCTCTTGCCTCTACCTCCCAAGTGTTGGGTTTAAAGGCATGTGCTACCACCACATGGCTTTAAAATAAAAATGTAATGACCTATGATTGTCAGCTTAGTAAACCAGATTGTGCTTAAGAAACCCTAGAGGGATTTTTAGCCAAACTTTGAAATATTCATTGATTCATTCAATCACTATTCATTGAGAAATTATTATATGTCAGTTAGCATTTTAAGTTCTGAGCTTAAAGGAACAAATACCAACAATCTCTGTATAATAAGAACTTATGTTCTGATAGGGAAGACAGATTATATAGAGGTACATTATTAGTGTGTTTCACCATAGTGATTATGAAAAAAAATAGAACTTGGAAAAAACTGCAGAAACTGGGAAAGTCACTATTGGGGGATTATCTGGGTTAGATTTCCAGTCCTGGCTTCTGCTCAGAACTTCACCACATTAAAAGTCAATATGTTGGGAACTGGAGAGATACTCAGCAGCTATGAGCACTTGCTGTTCTTGCAGAAGACTCAAGTTCAATTCTCAGCACCAATGTGGCAACTCTCAACCACCTGAAACTCAAGTTCCAAAGTATCCAATGCCTTTTTCTAACATCCACTGCTAAGAATGCACATGTTGAACATACATACATGTAGGTAAAGTACAATTATATATATTACATGTAGGTAGATGATGATGATAAAGATAGGTTGATAGGTAGACAGACAGACAGACAGACAGACAGACAGACAGACAGACAGATAGATAGATAGATAGATAGATAGATAGATAGATAGATTTTAGTCAGTGAATCTTTGAAACATTGATAGAATGCATGGTTGTAGATTTTATGCCATTCGAAATATTGATGGAACCGTACCATTGTTGGCTTTCTATAGAGTATAATATATGCAATTTCTAGTATTATAGAAGGACTTGTATGCATCAAAATGACTGATACATTTACTGTCAAGAATGTCTCTACATCTACTACATCTCCTATATTGCTTGCCTCAGGGAACCCCACTACTCCTAATCACTATGCTGTATTCAATAAACTTCTGGTAAAGAAACTGGACAGAGAAGGACATTATTCTGAATTTGGTGGCATTAGGAAGATGCAATGTCAGCTATTAAGTGGATGTAGCCAGAGAAATGCCTTAAGGAAATAGTTCAGAAACGTTTGTTGTATGTATGTATCTAGAGTGAAGCTTCAAAAAGTACTGTGCAACAAAAGACAGCTGAGCTCCATTGAGACAATAACAACTATTCTATAGTCAGGAATGAAAATAGATCAATTTTTGTGGTTATATACAAAATGAATCTAAGAAACCATCTGTTTATCTCATTTATTCATTCACTTATCATATAACCAGTCAGGTACGGAGTACCCATTATATACAAAGCACAGAGTCCTAAAAGACCATTAGGCATCTACATTCTTTTTATTTAAACTGAAGGAAAGAGTTAAAGTTGTTATGATTACAGCTTATAAAACTGAGAAGACCCCAAAGTAAGGTGTTTACTTAAAAAAAAGGAAAAGAGAAAACTGAAAATATCATCAGGTTTTCATCTTCACAATGACATAAAAACTACATCTACATTATCTCTTAATATGAAAATAAACAATAATTACTTTTATTAGTCAACTCAGATTCAATCCATAAGTAAGCCTATGTTTATTAATACAGGGAACTGCAAAATCCTGTAGATATTTTACATTCAATCATTTCCTGGAACAGAAACCTTTTCAGAAATGCACTGTCTTTCTAATGTGACAAGTTCAGATATCCTAACTAGACTGTGAAGGTGCTCTCCATGGCAGTGACATTATTGATTCAGTTGTTAACAGTGCAGGCCTAAATGACTGATGAGGACTCTTTAGCTGTTTCTGCCTATTGCCATGAAAATGGCTCTGGGTTTTATCCAAGCAGGGCTGCTAAATGAGTAGTAGATATCTGAACAGAGGAGAAATTGGCCCTGAGGTGGATTCATTCTCTTGAGGAAGATTTGTTTGTGCTACCAACAACTCGTACTTTAAATGGAATGAGCCTTCATGTAAGAATTTTGTCGAGGAATGGGCAATTTTGAATGAGCCTAATGTTTTATCAGCTGTTTTTTCTTCTCATTGAGACCTGAGTAGTCTCAAGGGATGCTGGAGGTTTGCCATATTTAGAGAGGACTCCTTGATTTTATTTGAAATCTTCTGTCATTTTTCACTACATTTATCCTGCAAACACCACTGAAGGTCCTCATAGGTAAATGAAGCCAGCAGTCACTGGGATGGTGGGCTTCTCAGCTAAGAATAAAATTGCAATTGGGCATATTTTTTTTTAGTTATTAGAACTATCTCTAATGAATGGCAAATGTGGCCATTTTTGTGGGTCAGAGAACAGGGATTTTCATGTTCTGCACTGAAAAGAACAACAAACATCATTTCAATTCTACAGGGAGAGGAAACAATAGGTTGCCTCTTAAAGATGCTGCTGTTCTAGTAGGACTTCAGGCAGAGTGTACTGCTGCTGAATGCATAGATTTAAGAACCACATTTTAGCCCTATTTCAAAACTACGATTTCCTTCCTCCAAAGTGACCACTTATCATGAATGTTGTTACTACCAACCTGTTACCCCAGTACTCAGGAGACTGAGCAAGAAGGCACATTTTGAGTTTCAGGACATCCTGGGCTACATACTGTGTTCTAGGCCAGCATGAGCTTCATAGTGAAACCCTGTCTCAAAAACAAAGAAGCAAATAAATAATAAATCCTACTTGCATGAAGGAAAAGAGCCTTTATTGTAATTTTTCACGAATGGACAAAGTGATAATTACTTTACCACAAATTTATATTCTACAAGTCTGTATCTCTTCTTTAGCTACCAGAGTGTGAAATCACAATCAAGAAGCAAGAATCATTTTTGAAACTAAAGTATATAGGAAGATATGGGGAGTCATACAGAAATAATACATCTACAGCAGCAGAAATATTATGAAATATTATTTACCAGGACCCGTCTATATGTTTTGTCTGTGTTCACCCATGTAACTGTTACACCAGCTCCTGTGCAAGTACCTTTTTAATTACCACTTTACAAATAAGAATCAGATACAGAGACAATGAATTATTTGCCCAGAGTCACACAGTTAGTAAGCAGACAAGTTTCCAGACTGAGCAATGTGGTCTCCAAACCTATGATCTTAACCATGTGCTTTGCAGCAGTTCCATAGTTCCTTTGTTAAAGTTAGTATTCAGTACATTTCAACTAGTATGAACAGTAATATTTTCAGTTGCTGGAACTGGGGAGATGGATGGAGGATCAAGTGCTTGCTGCACAAGTGTGAATACCTGCGTTTATGTCGCCAGTCCTCATGCAAAACAATAGAATAACACTAATACAAGCACTAGGGTGACAGTAGAAGAAATGTGGCTATCCTGAGGGCTCACTGACTGGCCTTTCTAGTCATATTGGTGATCTCCAGGTTCAGAGACAGACCCTAACTTTAAAACTAAGGTGGAAAGCATTTGAAAAAAATCCCTGAAGTCAACTTCTGGCCTTCACACACACATGCATACACGTGCCTCACTGAAATACTCACATGAGCACATAAAAACACAAATACATATTAGCACCAAATAGTAATAATAATTTTAAAGATTTAGTGTTTAATTGGACCTTCCACTATAGTTAACTTTCTATCCTAGCACAAGAGACCTTATACAGCTCTGCTAGCAAAAATACGTTTGCCTGACCTTAAAATTGAGTGATGGAGACCTCCCGACTTTGTAACACAACCCAATCCATTTCTAAAAGCCCTAACCAATGGGGCTGTTATATTTTGAACTGAGTTAAAAGTTGATCTTCCCATAACCCCCACCTTTTTGCCTCTATGAATACTTTGGATGTATATATGATATGTATAAACCCTCCTGGCAAAGATGGTCTTTCATATCCTTAGAGGAATATGAATCCTTAGCCCTCACTTCTCCAATACTCTCAACATCAAGTCTTCAGAACAAAAGCACAGGTATCAAACTCAAAACCAAAAACAAACAGAAAACAGAAACTTAGCATCTGGTTTACAATATTTTAATGTAAAATAAAGTTTTTATATAACAAATGAGAAACTTCTAACCTCATGCATGTATGATGCTTGCAAACGGGACAATTTTTTTTCTCCTCTGCATAGGCACCAGAGGTGACAAATGCTGACCTGTCAGATTCAGTGCATTTCACTGGGTTAGGACTGCAAGGGCTTTTCAGAGGATCAAGCTCTCTGCTGTGATCATTAAAACCTGCAGAACTCTGCCTGGCTCTGGGGAGGAGCCCAACACTGCTAGCCTTCATCAGCACTCCAGGAGAGCTCTTTAAAACTAGGGCAGGAGAGACAATCACTACCTTCAGAACAGTTCTCCAACCAATCTTGACACCATCCTGTCCACTGCATTTCTTTTCTTGGCATTCCAACATCCTGATTATATTTGTTTCTTTGAACTGTACCTGTTCCCTCATGCAACTTCATCCCAAATGTCAGTCTGTACCCTAACATCTGCTCTCCATTTTTGCTCTTCAGAAAGGCATTTCTGGACACAGAACCCTGCCCATAACTTGACCCAGTATATTCTTGTAGCCTGGTGACCAGTTTTTGCGTTTTTACTTTCAAAGAGCAAAAAAAAAAAAAAAAATCTCTTCTGCCACTTTAAAATTCTCTCCCTTAGTTTGATGACTCTTCTCCTGCATTTTCTGATCTTGATTCTGCTTTTTATATAAACAATATTCACACACACACACACACACACACACACACACACACACAGCCTGAACCTAGAATTTGCATCAAAATCTCTCAGGGTGTTTAGCCACATCATTATATTGGTCAGCTTCACCACACTTCTGATCTCAATCCCTTCCTTTCAGCATCCTGGCACTGACAAAATATAATTTCTTTTAAGTCATGATGCAATTTGATGTGCTTTTCCAAAGGTTATGGTGGTGATTTTAAAGTGTTTTGCTTTGTTAGAGAAAGGAGGTATGACAGTGCTATTGGCTTCAATGGAGTCTTTTGGAGTCTCTGCCAGGGTGATCTCAGAGTATTCAAAAACTGACAGTATAAAGAGATGTAAGGAGATCCCTTTATAAGTGATGCCAGTGATAGAAAAGAGCAGACTATGGAGGCATGCTAGTCAAGGTGTCATTGGAAGGAGGGTGCCTCAGTCATGCCTGCAAATGTGTGCCCCTGCCAAGAGGGTGAAATGATGGTGGGGAAGCAAGAAAAGGTGACGTTTAAGTAAGCTAAATGGAAACAACAGTATGAGTATGGTAACTACTGCTTCTAGTATATTTATATCAACTTTTACTTAAGAACACATAACATACAATTTTCCACCTTAACAACATTTAAGTATTTAGCTCATCAGTGTAAATTTTTTTTGTGTTATTCTGTCGTATATCTCCAAAACTTGCCCGTCTTACAAGAGTAAAACTCAGTGCCCATTAAACCATGCCCCCTTTCCCACTATGTCTCTGCACCCAGCACCACCCCTTGACTTTCTGCCTCTATGAATCAGACAGGTCAGGATTTGCCACCTCTAGTGCCAATTCACAACAGAAACAATTTGTCTCATTTGCAAGCATCATATGTATGCCTGAGGTTAGGACTTGCTCATTTGTTATATAAAAACTATATGTTAAATAAAAATACTATAAATTGGATGGTAAATTTCTCCTCTCTGTTTTTGGTTTGGAGTTAGATGCCTGTGCTTTTGCTGTTATCAAATCTTTTGTTAATGGCTTGTTAGCATAATGTCCTTAAACTTCACCCATCAACCATCATTTTTAGCAGTTTACTGCCAAGCGTGAGGTCTAATTTCATTTTCACCATAAGCCTGTGTGGCACCAGAGTACCTTTACACTACTTTCAAAATTAGGAGTAACAAGCACTCTGGGATCAGAATCAGAATCAATAGCAGCTGGAGATAGTTGTTAGCAGAAAGATCAGAAGTGAAACAGGAATTGTGCAGCAGTAAAGATGCTCCATGGAGTGATTGTAACAGGGTTGCAGCTGGATTCAGTAGGAAAGCTCTGGAGCCAGCTCAGCCTTTCAGAATTATAAATAAATGATATGGTGAAGACTTTCATTCTTGCCTCATACAGTCTTTGGCCACAGCCCCATTCCTCAGGAAGAGGATGCCACTTTGCATAGTGCAATTCCCTGAAGGAAAGCTCCAATAAGGAACCTAGCTGTGAGCCAGCACCCAACACCACAGCAGATGACATGGAAGCTGGGTTTCAGTGTGGAGACCACGATCTCCACTAACAGTGCTAAAGGGGTAAATATGTTTTCTTGGATTCCATAAATGATGCAAGAGTCAGACACTGTTTATTTGACACTGAGATTGATGTTCTTTCTACCACACTAGACTTACTCTGCCTCATAGGCACTATGATCAGGCTTGATTTCTATTCATAATTGAAATGAAATTAAATCCCAGAAACCATATCAATAGTGTAGTATTTGTGTATTTTTTATTAATCCTATAGATTCCAACTCTTTTTTTCTGGTCCTTGTCTTCAGTAGTAAGAATGTAACACAGTCTTATGCCAGTGCTGTGCATGACGTCTCTTCTTCTACTATTTGATCATTTGACTGTTATCCAGTAAATCCTCCAGGAGGAATCTATTTTCCAACTTACTATACCATCTCTAATATGACCTAGGACCTAGGTCATCAAATATTAGCCTTGATGTCTGCTCATAAGCTTTTTATAACCTTTGAAGAGACAATACCATTGCCACCAACATAGCAATCACAATGCTCATAGATAATATAGAGGATCTTCCATTTTCATATTCTATACCCATTTAGTCCACCAACTACAGATAAGATATTCAAAAAGCATTGTGTCTTGCTGGATGAGGTAGTGTGCACCTATAATACCAGCACTCTATTAGTCAAGAGGATTGCTGAGTCTAATACCAGATTAGGCTACATGGCAAGATCCTGTCTCAAAAAGAATAGCTGCTTCATGAAATAGGAATTTAGCTCCATTGGCAGAATATTTGTCTAGTATGTGAAAAGCCCTGAGTTGGACCCTCAGTTCCCCATTAACCAAGTGTGGTGGTATATGTTTGTAATAGGAGCAGGAAGATCAGAAGTTCAAGGCCATCCTCTGCTACACAGTAATTTTTAGGCCACCCCTTGAAACACATGAGACCCTGTAGCAAACACACACAAAAAGTTGTTTCTGCTGAATTATGCAGACTTTTGTCATCATTTCCTAACCATTATGTCCCATTTTTCTTGGTATTTGTAGGTGATTTAAAGGATACAGGAGTTTTATATGTATTATATTCAAATATTGCATTATTTTGTATAAGGGACTGGAGCATCCATAGGATTGGATATCTTCTGGGGATCTCTTAGAACCAGTCCTACATCTGTAAGGGACAGTTGTGTGTGCCAAGTGAGACTATTCCAGGACACTCTGCTGAGGTCTGGATGTATGTTATCTCGCCTAATCCTACCAAATACTTTCGCTGGATCTTCTAACTGGCACTCTACGTTTGAAATGCCCACACTGAGGCTTAGAGAGCTTAAGTGATTTCCCTAGTATCTCTCACTTTGGCAGAGGCAGCTTTGGCAGTCCAATTGCAGAGTCTGAGTTCATGCCTCAAAACTTGAATCACAGTGTATTCAGGATCAGGTCCAAATACCTACATTAAAAATACCCTCCCTAAAGGATTCCTCACCAATCCACAAGGACATATCCTCATCTATGTTCATAGCAGCCTTATTTGTAACAGCTAGAAACTGGAAACAACCCAGATGTCCCTCAACCGACGAATGGATAAAAAAAAAAAATGTGGTACATTTACACAACGGAATACTACTCAGCCATCAGAAACAAGGAAATCATGCAATTCACAGCCAAATGGATGGAACTAGAGAAGCTCATCCTGAGTGAGCAAACCCAGACTCAGAAAGATGCATGTGGCATCTATTCACTTGTAATCGGATTTTAGCCATATAGTACAGGATAACTATCCTACAACCAACACACCAAAAAGATCAGGAACATAGACTTTGTTACCTATTGATGGGATAGTTTGCCCTAGGGGTGCTACCATGTAGGTCCCCAGTGCAAGAGGAAGCTCTTAGCCCTCATATGACTGTTGAACTGAGAGGGGCTGACATATAGGGACACTCCACATCAGAGGAGTGGGATGGGTGGGAGAGGGAAGGGAAGATGGGAGGGTGGAATCGGAAGGGGTGGAAAGAAGGCACTGTGATGGAGATGTAATTTGAAGTAATAAAAAAAGTACCCTTCCTATCTTCCTCTACATCCAAGCAAATGAAACAGGCTTCACAATTGCTGTTTCTGGGTACTTTCTCCTGCTGTTGCTAAGCAGTAGAACGATTCCTTCAATGCAGATGTGATTGAAGCCAGCTGAAGCTCAGCGTCCTCCAAAGACCTCTTAAATTTGACTCTCACTAAACAGTACTGTTTCATATATGTAGATCTTCCTTCCCAATTTGATCAGTAAGTCCTTTAAGAACTGGTTTTGTGGCTTTGTAAATAAAAATAATTCTTAATTTTAGTCTTATTTTTCTCTCTGTCATATTTCATGTAGCCTAGTCTGGCCTGGCCTGAAACTTAGACTTCTGATTCTCCTGCCTTTACCTCCTAAGGTCTGGGATTATTGTACTGTAGCACCATAAGAAGTTTATAGAGAGGTGGGATGGAATTGAGAACTGTATGTATGCCGAAGAATCACATATTTCATTTTTCTAATTCCCAGAAAACTCTTCACTATTCATTCTATGCTGAACCTTCTGAACATTTAGTGTTAAAACTGATGATGTCTTGCTACAAAGACATCCTCTATAAAATATATCTATGCTTATAAGGGCATATAAGATAGAATTACTGTAGCTAATTCTGTAAAAATTCTCACGTTGACATTACTGAGGACTACTAGAGCTCTCCATTTTAATTAAACTTTTATTTTTAGACAATTGTACATTGCATAAATCAATGGAAAATACACCTTATGTATCTTTTTTTCCCAGCATTCTCCAATAATACATTCTGCAGATTTGTAATTTAGTGTCACAGCAGGGTTTTGACATAGATAAATCAGTACACAGAGCATTTTCATCATCACAAAATCCTTTCTGTTGCTCTTTCTAGCTAACACCTCCCTCTCCCCTCTTACCACCACCTGGGTTAACTATTAATCTGCTCTCTACCCAATGATATTCTTATTTCAATGACATGAGAACAATGTGGTCAATACCATGTATAATATAGGAGATTAACTGTTTCACTCAATATAATCCCCTAGAGATGCAGCTAGATTGCTGTATATAGCAAGAAGTTTCTTTTTAAAAAGGCAGAGTACTCTATGGTTTCCTTTATTAATATTATGAAGATACTTTTTCACACTTAGTTTTAGACTATAAGGAATAAAGCTATCAACATTGAAGTATTGTGTTTTACATTTATTTATTTATTTAGTGTATGTGTCAGTGAGGGGAATAGAGACCATACATGTAACTTGAAAGAGTCTGTTATTTCCAACCACCCTGTGGACTCAGTTCATCCGGATAGATAGTAGCAAGTGCCTTTAACTACTGAGCCATTTTAGTAATCCCTGTAGGTTTTATATTTATGTAAACCTAATATTTCATGTCTATGTGATGAGAACTGCCATGAAATTGATGGATCATTCAGTAGTTGACTGTTCTTCTTTTAGAAGCTGCCCAACTTTTTCATCCCATATATACTGTTATGTCCTACCAGCACTGTAGAGGTATGATCTAGTTACTTCACTTCATCACCAAAATGTATGAGTATCTTTCTTTTGTATTTTAAGCTACTCAGAAGTTGAAATAATAGCAGCTCCTTGTGTTTTTATTTACATATCCTTAGTGAATAATGATATTAAACATCTTGCTACCTCCTTGGTTGCTATCTGTATATGCCTTTCAGTGGGACATCTGTTCATATCTTTTATCCATTTTCTAGCCCAGAAGATATTTTATAGTTCAGCTTTACATATGCATACTTACATATATATATATATATATATATATATATATACTCTGATATATATATACACCCTCACATATACACATATTAGCCTTTTATTGTAGATATGATTTTCTCTTGATTTTCTTTGTCTTCTCATCATCTTCATAGAGTCTTATACACAACAAATATATTAAATTTTGCTAATGTCTAATTTACTTTTGTTTCCTTTCATGGATCATGTTTCCAAGATTCACCAGGCATAGACCCCAAAGACTTTTACTTGATTGTTACATGAAGTGTGCAGTTTTGTTTGAAGTTCATATTTTAATATGATTGTGCTCTAGAATCATTAATTGATACAGCTAAATTGATTTTTGAAAGGAAATCAGAGTCACATATTTCTCCGTGTTTTCAAACCTGGCCACCTTCTAGGCATTCTGGATGCTCTGTTTAAATGCCTCACAGACATTTTAGATTTAAAGAGCCCCTCACAGTGCTCTCATTTTCCTGCTTTTACCCATCTTCATCATTTTCTTAACTGTGCTGTACTAATTACCACTACACTTGACTTAACTCCCCTATCAAAGAATTTTCAACCCATCCTTATCTTTAATCTAAGATGAGGCACTACCAGATGTTGGCAGCTCTACCACCAAATTTCTCATACATTCATTTCCTTCTTTACTGTCCTGTTGTCTCCAGTGCCTTTTGCTTAAAATGCTAATGTTTTGATATTGCCTATTTTTCACCTAGATTTCAGTTTTTCTATATAATATTTTTTCAATAATGCAGCTATGATAATCCTCATCAAATACAAAATTGATTAAGTAACTGCTTCTTTTAGTCTTTCTGTTGTCCTATGCTGCATATTTGAAGGCAGAAGTTTCCACAAGCATTTTCCTCAAACTCTGGCTTAAGTTCCAGCCTCGACAGCAATACCTAACACCATGCCTAAATCACCATAAATATTTACTGATTGACTAACAGGATCTTAAATAATGGATGAAATAAATGTCGCATTGTCAGCATCATATATTCCGTTTTTAACAGTATTCTCTGCTGCATTCCCCAAGTATTTAATGGAAACACGGTCTGTCCCATGAAGTAGCATTACAAAATTGAAACAAGGACTTGGATAAAAGATGTTTGTTTAAAGATATGGCTCTAAGAAGTTAGAGTAAAAGGGGAGAGACAAATGAGACAATAAACATAAGCCATCCTCTGAGATTTGCAAGAAGTATATGGAATCAAACATATCTTCCTTTGGATAACTAGAATGTGAAATGCAGGAAGTCTGAGTGCTGTTATTTGCTCTTGCCTTTCACCATATGAGGAAAGCTCTTCTGGCATTGTGAACAAACCAGGGGACATGGAGGAGAAATTCTGGGGCTCCTCTTGAGACTGGAATCCTGGTAATAAAGGAAGTGTTTTTCCCCTTCTTGCTGATCTTAGAATCAGAAGAGGTCTGATGAGATGTGGCACAAACACTAGAGGTATCTGCTTGCAAACCCCAAAAAGACATTTAGTAGTCACAATGTCTGTCTTTCTGTGTGTCAAGAGAACCTCTATTGTTTGTTTTTAATCTTCCACCAATTCAAAGTGTGATAGTATTTGTGTGATCTGGTATGGAGAAGGCATGCAAGAAGTTCTTCAGGCGCTTACTTGTTTTCTCCAAATACATATGGACTGGACATTGAGAATATACGTTATACCTTATAATTTTCATAATTGTTGCCTAATTGTTCTTATTGATTTGTGTTGTATTTATTTTTAAAAGAAAAAGAGCCTTTTATTAGACTAAAAGTGGGAGATGTTGAGGGGGAAAAGACACCTTAAATAAAAGAAGAGTACAGGAGGGAGATGGGGAAGAGGGTAGGAGGGTGGAACCAGGAGGGGGAGGAGGGAAGAGACTGTGATTGAGATGTAACTTGAACAAATAAATAAATATTGAAAAAAATAAAAATAAAAAATCTATATTAAATTAACCATGAAATGTGAATAATTCTGAAATGGCAGAGCATTTGCACTGTTATCCCATGGGGCTATTGAAAAGATAAAATGAAAAAATCATTACAAAGCACTTTGTGCAGGGTCTGGTACAAAGTGAGCACTCGATAAATGTTAATACTTATTGATTGTTATTGTTGATTGTCCGGAATCATCAGGCCCACATCAGTAAATAGTAGTAAGTGGTCTGTCAGCAGGAACATGGAGTCATTCTCATTATGTAGAACTTAGTGTTGCATGGGCAGTCATTAAAATCAGATCTAAATTTAGTCTTCTGAGAGACAGAAAATGCTAGCTTCTCTGGAAATGTTGATTCCTTCCTTGGGCATGTAGTTTAATTTTTCAAAATTATATTGCATGATCTGTAAAACAAATGAAATCATACTGCTGTTCAAAAAAGTGCAGGAAAATCTTAGGCACAATAAAATGTAAAAGAAAAAATATCTCTTTGTTTTTTCTCCTTAAGACATAATTGAAGAAACAAGGTCAGTCATAAAGTTTTGAGCTAGAAGAAATAAAAGGGGAAAAAAAAGGTTTCCTCCAATTAGTTTATGGCTGCCAGATTGAACTCACACTTATCCAATGAGGACCAAAACAGAATACTGTTCCATACCAACTGTACTGATGATAGTGATTCAGGGAGTAAATGATAAGTTTCCATCCTTCAAAGTGTTTTTAGAATTGGATTCTAGTAAGGTTCATTTTGCTATTGGCCAATCAAAAATAATACTACAATATAAAAAGTGAAGGCATCATTCTGAAGAAAAGCTGATACATAGAAAAGAAACACAGAGACCCCCTAATATAGAGATATGGATAGACAAGAGTGGTAGTTTCACTGTAGCATACAGGAAACATTCAATAAAGCAGTAGGGAGGAAATGGCTTAGGATGAAAAAAATCAGCAAGGTAGAAATAATAGAAATGGGCTAAAATTCCAAAAAGTACAAAAGAGTACTGAAGGAGAAATGCAGCAATTATTACATGAATTAAATGCAAATGTTTAAAAAGAAGATAAAAATATTTTGAGAGAAATAAATGAATAGCAAATTTCATTCCATCTCCTTTACCAAGACAAAGTTAAGGCCACTAAAATCACTTGAGACATTTGATATCTGTTCTTTACCATCAATGTCAGATTTTCAGCTTTTATTATGTTTTTGAAAGGGCAAATTAGTCTTAAGAATAAGAAAGTGGCAAGATGGTTCAGCAAAGAAAAAGACACTTGCTGCCAAGCCTGATGACCTGAGTTGAATCCCTGGAAACCACGTGGTGGTATGAACCAACTCTCATACATTGTCCTCTGGCCTACACATGAATCATTATGTGTATACACACACACACACACACACACACACACACACACACACACACATACACACACACACAACACACAAATAAATTGTAAGTGTAACTTTTATTCACCTCTGTAATTGTTTTCCCAGAGACTTACTGCTGAAGAGCTCACTCTTTCTAGCTCTTTCTGAACTCTGGCTGGCTGGTTTAAACTCAGCTGTTCTGACTCAAAACTCCTCTCCAAGTTGACTAACTGATTCAATGTGGCTTCTCTGAGTTTCTCACTGAATTGCTCTGCTTGACCTCAAATTAGCTTTGGCAATTTGTTCTAATCTTCTGTCTCCTTTTTATTCTCTTGCTTCAACTGCCTCTGCACAAACTCACAAATTCAACGCTACTGCAACTGCACTTGCTGCACTGATTCCCAACTGACTTCACCAAACTCAACTCCACTCAACTGAACTGATGAATGCAACTGAACTCCAAGTCACTGATAGGAATTTACCTGTACTCCCTCTGCACTCCTCTTAAGTAGCTGTTCTCCTGATAGTTGGGTATTTCCTATCCTTGACTCATTCTCTCAAATCTTTCTCTGATTCATCATTTTATCTGCCCCTCAATAGACATCACGTTTAAACATAGGTGCTTCCTTCTACAAACTAACTTTACCTTCATTGTTTGGGTTTAGAGGAGTGTAGTGTGTGTGTGTGTGTGTGTGTGTGTGTGTGTGTGTGTGTGTGTGTG
>CAJQZJ010036654.1:0-17547 GCA_907164525.1 Lophiomys imhausi
ACTGCTCTCCATCTTATTCTTTGAGACAGAATCTCCTCCTGAACCTGGACCTCACCAATTTGGCAGATGAACTGGCCAGGAAGACCCAGGATCCTCCTGTCTCTGCCTCCCTAGCACTAGATGACAGATACTACACTCAGCTTTTTCTATGTGGATGTCGGGGCTGAAACTCAAGTTCTGATCCTTGTGCAGTATGCACTTTACTGATCAAGCTGTCTCCTGCCCTGTCTCTTAACCTTTTATTTTAAACAAAATTTCAAAAAAAATGATAAATTAAGGAAAGTAAAATACAGAAAAATGGATCTAACCATAGTGCACGTGATTCTGCTGTGGACAACATTTATTCAACGTGAATAAGGTAAATGTGGATTACTAATTTCACCAAAGTATGGTGAAATGTGAGGCCTAAGAGGGATTCGTCATATCACAGTGAAGTAAATAGATCTGTCCAGACTGACATCTGGACAAATGGTAGTGCATGCTAGTTGCAGAGAGATCTGGTTGTTTCCTTTTGATAGAGGGTCTCTCTATGCCACCTAGGCTGGCCTTGAACTCTGTGCTTCTACCTCAGCCTCCCAAGTGCCAGGATCACAGGCATGAGCCACTGTCTTCATTTCTTATTGCTTTCCCAAAAGTAGCTTCTCTTTGACTCAATACAATGCAGTATTGCGGTGTACTGGCTGGTGTTGTGTGTCAAGTTGACACAAATTAGAGTTATCAGAGAGGAAGGAGCCTCAGGTGAGAAAATGCCTCCATAAATCTGGCTGTAATGAGTTTTCTCAATGAGTGATTGATGGTGGTGTGCCCAGGCCACTTTGCATGGGACCATCTGTAGCTGGTGTTCCTGAGACCTATATGAAAGCAGGCTGAGAAAACCATGTGGAGCAAGCCAGTAAGCAGCACCCCTCCATGGCTTCTGCACTAGTTCCTGATCCAGGATCCTGCCCTATTTGAGTTTCTGGCCTGACTTCCTTCAATAATGAACAGCAATATTGAAGTGTAATGAAAAAGTTGGCTTTTCTTGCCAACTTGCTTTTTGGGTATGGCTTTTTGTTGCAACAATAGAAACCCTAAGACATACTGTGATTTTACACCCAAACCCCCCACACTCACATTAATAAAAGTAAAATAAACATTTTTACAAAGAGTCTTTTAAAAAACAAATCTATGGCAGCTAGATATGGTGACACATGCCTGTAATCCCAGCACTTGGAAGAGTATCCAGCTACACAGTGAGCTGGATGCCAGCATAGGCCCTACAAGACCTCCTCTCAAACAAAACAAAGACTAAATCTAGAGAACCAGGTAGGTATGTTGATACATGCCTCTCACTCAGGCACTTGGAGAGGCTGAAGTAAGAGCATCTTAGGTTCAGGGTGGGTCTGGGCTCCATGGAATATTCCAGAATAGCATATCACTACTGCCCCTGGCAATATGTATGGGGGGAAATAATTTTCCCTCCCAAGGGGGTGGAGCCTCCTCATTAAGTGGCAGAGCAGAAGGGCTGACGGGTGTAGGGTGTAGCCTTTCTGGCCTGGGGCCCTGTTCCCTTTTATCTTTAGTCTTCTCTCTCTTTTGCTCCTATCCCTCATTCTCCCCAGGTAATTTGCCAGCTAAGACGTGGAGTCTTTTGGGTTTGGTTCATCCCTTGATCTCTTGGCAATGAATTGGTCCCACTCTGGCTCTAAAGCTGGTTTGGGAATCAAGGAGTCTCCCCCATCCTTTTGCTGTTGAAAACAGGCCTTGAGGGCCCTTAGTATTGGAAAAATCTCAGGGGTAAATCTTTGTCTGGTGGATCTCTTGCCTTACAGCAAGGCACGCAATTTGATCCCATGTATCGCAGCAAAAAAAGATTTCAGAATCTGCCCATGGTGTGGTTTGTAGAACCGCCTCCCAGACCTTGGTAGCTTGGATCTCAGAAAGCTCCAAACCTCTGCTCATAAGTATATATTTCTGTGCTTTAAGTGCAGGCTCTTCAGTTTTTGAAGTTCATGCCCCATCATTTCAGGGATCACTCAACCTGCAGACCAATTAACCCTGAACCATCTCTTCCTGTCCCTTTTGTAGACCAGGGTCTCTCTTCGTGCCCCACATTCAGGAGCTAGTTAATCTTGGGCGCATATAGGCCATCACCACATAAGGGGTTCTCAGGAAAAGGTGACTGTGCTGCCCACAAAACCTCTAGCCTTCATTCCGAAGACAAACAAACGCAACAGGGGTGATGTATAAGAATTCCCGTTTTCAATGTTTGTCCCCTAGCTTATATAGAGAATCTGGCCCTGCTGTCCTAGAATTCACTGTGTCTGCACGGGAACAAGAATCTTGTGCATGGTGTTAGTACTCTGTTGTCCATTGTGGGCTTTCATGGATCCCACCTGAGGTTTATGGATAAAGACATGGAAACATATATACAGTCTAAGGCTGTAGACATTTTGCTGGGGCAGTCTCTCAGCTAGCTACTAATTTAACCCAACTACTGGCTACTCTGTCTCTTCACGTGATTCTCACTGCCTACCTCCCAAGCCTGATCAGGCTCCTTTCTATCTCCCTCTGCATCCTACCCTCTCTCTGTGCATCTCCCTGCCTCTCCATCTGTCCAGAAGTTCCATTTGTACTTCCTGCCTCAGGTCCTGATGTCAGCTCTTTATATGCAAAAAGCTACATTCCTTACTCAACTAGTAGGCTGGAGAAGGTCAGTTTTTCCACAGTAACTTGCCTTATTTTTAAAGGAACTTGATGAAGTGATACTTACATGTCCTGTGAGGCAGGCTTTGTCACCTTCAGATAACAATTTAAGAACACAGTTTTTCATAGCCAGAAAATATAATGTTTTTGGGTCACCTCAACATCTCCCTCTTTTAGTTCAAGAAATGGCTT
Organism: Lophiomys imhausi; assembly: GCA_907164525.1. Classification (NCBI taxonomy): domain Eukaryota; kingdom Metazoa; phylum Chordata; class Mammalia; order Rodentia; family Muridae; genus Lophiomys; species Lophiomys imhausi. Next base: position 2,878 of record CAJQZJ010036654.1, read on the forward strand.
TATCTCTTAATAACAGTAAGCTATATACAGTAAGAACAATTATGATATCTATCAGGGTAAGAATTGTACTCACAAATTTTTAGTCCATCTGTATTTGGCCACTTTGGAGAAAATATTCTAGTCTCATTCTGAAATATTTTATTTCTTTTATATATCATATCATTTTCTTCTCCCAATTTGCTTTCACATCCTATATCCTTCAAAACTTGAATTTACTCAGAGGGCAGAGTCAAGTGAATCTCTGTGAGGTTGAAGCCAGCCGGGTCTACAAAGTGAGTCCAGGAAGGCCAGGGCTGTTATGAGAGGAATAAAAATTTTGGAGACCCCCGTGGCAGGCAGTGGAGTTAGGCCAGCCATGCTCCAGTAACTGGCTGACCACAAAGCCAATGGTGAAGTAAGATTAATTTCATTCCTGAGAAAAAGAGGTGTAGGATGTTTCATGCTGACTAACTAATGGGCTGGTACACTCCACCTGCACTTCCCCTCACCCCCTTCAGTCATGGTAAACAATGGGCTGGTACATTTCACCTGTATTTTCCCTCCCCCCCTTGGGTTGTGGTAAACAATGGGCTTGGCTGGTATTTTCCACTTGTATTTCTCCTCACCCCCTTGGATTGTGATTTAAATACTCTACTCTCCCCCAAATTGTGGTCGCAGTTCCTCTACCCCTGTGTGGAATATGAGTGGCGTCCTCAATGCACTGATCCCCCCCAGAAATAAACCTCTTGCATTTGCATCAAGGAGGTCTCTTATGAGTTTTTGGGTGGCCGTGATATCCTGAGTGTCGGGAGTCGGGAGAGGGCCTTCCCTCTCCCGGGTCTTTCATTTGGTGCATTGGCCAGGAAGTTGTAGCCACCCCAATCTCCACGAGAACCCACTTGGAGGTGAGATGTCTGTGTCTTGGGTCTATTTCTGTTGTCTGGTTTGTGAAATTTCTGCCTGTGTTTTTGTCTCTGTTGTCTGGTTCTGTTACATGGTTTGCACAAAAGTTGAGCAAAAGTTGACTTCACGAAGTTTGCTTTCAGTTTCACAGCCATTTCCGTCTCTTGAGGAGATGGACAGGGTGATCAGGCAGACGTGCTTGTGGATCAGCGGCTGTAGCCCTAGGAGATGGCCCAGGAGGACAGGAGACCCCAGGCACTCCTGGGAGGGCCCCATTTGGGTGCCAGGGAGGATACAATGGTCCTCTTGAGAGAGGGGACGAGAGAAACCTCCTGGCTGTTTGTATCTCTGGAGTGGTGCCGGCATTCGAGATTGAGAAGGATTTTTTTTTCTGGTTGTTTTGTAGTGTTTTGCTGTGTATCTTGTGTTCGTGTTTTGTGTTACTAGTGACAATGGGACAGACCGTAACGACTCCTCTAAGTTTGACACTGGATCATTGGACTGAAGTTAGAACTAGGGCTCATAATTTGTCAGTTGAGGTTAAGAAAAAACCGTAAAAGACTTTTTCTGCTTCGGAGTGGCCTACTTTTGACATAGGGTGGCCACCCAAAGGGACTTTTGACTGGATCATTATTTTTGAGGTAAAAGCCATTGTCTTTAAGGAAGAACCAGGATCTCATCCAGATCAACAGCCATACATTACTGTTTGCAAGACTTGGTCCAGAATCCACCCCTATGGGTAAAATCTTGTGTAAGAAAAACAAAAAAGCCAGGGTCCTGAGCCCTGGCTCTCCGTGGCACAGGGGCCAAATTAAAACAAAAGCCAGCTTTGGAAACAAAACCTTCGGCTCTAAGATCTATCCTGAGATTGAGGAGCCACCTGAGTGGCCAAGCCCACCACTGCTACCCCCCACCCCCAGCCACTGTATGCATCCCTGGTACCAGCCCCAGCTCTGGCCCGGAGCCTGGAACTACAAGGAGCAGAGGGGGAAGGTCTGGTACTCAGAACCAGAGTTGGTTGGGCCCAGAGGGACCTGATTCCACGGTGGCTCTACCTCTCTGAATGATCGGGCCCCCCCGTGGGCCCACCAGCTTTGCAACCCTTACAATATTGGCCTTTCTCCTCGGCTGATTTATATAATTGAAAAGCTAACCACCCACCTTTCTCTGAAAACCCTGCTAGTCTTACAGGTTTGGTGGAATCCCTGATGCTTTCTCACCAACCCACCTGGGATGATTGTCAGCAGCCTTTGCAGGTTCTCTTCACCATGGAGGAGAGGGAGAGAATCCTATTGGAGACACGAAAAAAATGTCCCAGGAGACAATGGTACTCCCACTACCCTCCCAAATGAGATAGACGCTGGGTTCCCCTTGATCGACCAGATTGGGACTTCAACACGGCTACAGGTAGGGAGCGGTTGACAGTTTTTCCACAGAACTCTAGTGGTAGGTCTCAGAGGCACACTTGGTACCCCACCAATTTGGCTAAGGTAAGAAAAGTACTTCAGGGTCCTATTGAGCCAGCATCCGTGCTCCTTGAGAGATGGATGAAAGCCTATAGGTGTTACACTCCCTTTGACCGGACCCCTGAGGGACAATGAGCGGCTGTGGCTATGGCCTTTATAAAAATCTTGTTAGAGAGGCAGAGAACGTGTATCATAAAAGAGAGACTGAGGAAGAGAAACAGGAAAGAAAAGAGAGAGAGGACAGGCAGGATTGCAAACAAGAAAGAAACTTGACTAGGATACTGGCCTCAGTTGTAGGAGATAGAAAAAAAAAAAAAGAAGAGGGCCTAGACAGACAGGGAACCTGGGCAACAGAAGACCCAGACTGAATGGGAACGGAAAAAAAAGATGTTTTTTTCTGCTTAAAGTTACATCTGTACAGTTAACCCATCTTTGCTTTTGAATGGAGAGACCCTGACAATGGACTAACGGAGCAATTGACTTGGACTAGATTGCCACAAGGATTCAGAAACTCCCCTACCCTCTTTTATGAGGCTCTTCATCGGGATCTGGCCTCCTTCAGAGCTGAAAATCCTCAGCTAACGTTGTTACAATATGTTGATGATTTACTCTTGACAGCATAAACTGAACCTGAATGCCTCCAAGGAACTAAGAGACTGCTGATGGAACTTGGTGAGTTGAGATATCGGGCTTCTGCTAAGAAGGCTCAGTTGTGTAAAACTGAGGTCACCTATCTGGGATACACCCTGAGAGATGGAAAGTGATGGCTGACGGAAGCCAAGAAAAACACTGTCACCCAGATTCCTGTCCCGACCACCCCACGCCAGGTAAGAGAACTCCTGGGCACTGCTGATTTTTGTAGACTATGGATTCCGGGTTTTGCTACACTGGCAGCCCCCTTATTTCCCCTCACCAAGGAGGGAGGAGGGTTCACCTGGACTTCTGAACATCAAAAGGCCTTTAAAAATATCAAAAAGGCCTTGTTAACGGCGCCAGCTTTAGCCCTACCGGACTTAAACAAGCCTTTCATTCTATATGTGGATGAAAGGACAGGGGTTGCCAGAGGCGTTCTTACTTGGACTTTAGGACCTTGGAAGAGGCCGGTGGCCTACTTATCTAAGAAACTGGATCCTGTTGCAAGCGGATGGCCCACATGCCTGAAAGCTATTGCAGCTGTGGCCTTACTTGTCAAGGATGCTGATAAAATGACTTTGGGACAGCAGATTACAGTGGTAGCACCCCATGCCCTTGAGAGCATTTTCTGACAGCCCCCTGACTGGTGGATGACTAATACTAGAATGACCCACTACCAGAGCCTATTATTGACTGAGAGGGTGATATTTGCTCCCCTGACTGTCCTGAATCCTGCTACTCTACTACCTGAGACCAATGCTCTGCTCCGGTCCATCGCTGTCCTGACCTCCTGGCAGAAGACCAACACTGGCCAGGAAGTCCGAACTGGTACACTGAAGGAAACAGCTTCATGGTTGAAGGTAAGCGGATGGCAGAGCTGCAGTGGTTGATGGGAGGCAAGTGATTTGGGCTAGCAGCCTGCCAGAAGGAACTTTTGCCCAGAAAGTTGAACTTATCGCGTTAATGCAAGCCCTGAAGATGGCAGAGGGAAAGTCTGTCAATATTCATACTGATAGCAGGTATGCTTTTGCCACCGCCCATGTGCATGGGGCAACATATAGACAAAGGGGGCTGTTGACATCAGCGGGGAAGGACATTAAAAATAAAAAGAGATTCTGAGCCTCCTTGAGGCTATACATCTGCCAAAGAAGGTGGCTATTATCCACTGCCTTGGACATCAGAAGGCACAGGACGCAGTGGCTAAAGGAAATCAGATGGCAGATCTAGAAGCCAAACGAGCTGCCCAAAGGACAATGATCTTAACCACCTTGGTTTTAAAAATATCAGAGAAAACAGCATCAGGTATACCCCTGAAGACTACAACTAAAAGATGTAGTAAGGTCCTCTGACTATTATGTAATTGGACTTTCTGACTTAACAACAGAAATAGTCAGGAACTGCAAAGCTTGTGCTCTGACTAATGCCAGACCTTCCATGTATAACCTGGGAAAAAGACTCTGGGGTGATAGACTGGGGGCCTATTGGGAAGTGGATTTTACAGAAATTAAACCGGCTAAATATGGAAACAAATATCTTTTAGTTTTTATAGATACATTTTCAGGGTAGGTAGAGGCCTTCCCTATAAGGACTGAGACCACTAATGCAGTGGCTAAGAAGATTCTTGAAGAAATTTTTCCAAGATTTGGAACACCCAAGGTAACTGGGTCTGATAATGGACCCACTTTCGTTGCCCAGGTAAGTCAGGGACTGGCCACTCAACTGGGGATTAAATGGAAATTACATTGTGCCTATCATCCCCAGAGTTCAGGACAGGTAGAAAGGATAAATAGAACCCTAAAAGAGACCTTGACTAAATTAGCCTTAGAGACCAGCGGGAGAGACTGGACAGCCCTCCTTCCTTTTGCCTTGTTCCGGGTCAGAAATCAAGCTGACACCTTATGAGATTCTCTGTGGGAGTCCTCCTCCTCTTACTGAGGCGGGCAGAGTATTTGATCCTGATGTTGTCCTTTCTAAACCCTTCTTCACCCGCATGAAAGCCCTAGAAGTGGTCCGGCACAAGGCCTGGGAGCAGCTCAGAGAGGCGTATGAAGGTGGAGACTTGAGCGTGCCTCATCAGTTCCAGGTTGGAGACGCTGTACTCGTCCGGCACCATGGAGCTGGGAAACTTGAGCCTCGCTGGAAAGGACCATACCTGGTGCTCCTGACCACCCCACTGCAGTGAAGGTAGAGGGCATCTCTGCTTGGATCCACTCCTCGCACATGAAGAAAGCTTCTGAACCTCCTAAGGATGAATGGAGATTGGAAAACACTCTGGACCCTCTTAATCTGCACCTGCGTCACAGGTGCTCTTCAGATAAGAAATGACAACCCCCATGCTCCTCAAAAACTCACCTGGCAGGTGGCTTCCCAAACTGGGGAAGTCGTCTGATCAATCTCTAAGGTAGCCCCCCCCCTTGGACATGGTGGCCCCCCTTGACACCTGATGTCTGTGCCCTGGTTGCGGGAATAGAAAGCCAGCCGTGGGACATACCCGGTCTCTCTGCGGAGGAATCCAAACAGGTGAGACTCCTCAACCATGACTATTCTACCACCAATCAACAGGCTGGATATGCACCACTGGGTGTAGTTACCCTAGGGCAAGAAGTCGGATAAGGACATCATCCTTTAACGTTTGCCCCCGGGATGGGAGGACCAGAGAACAGGCTCAGAGTTGTGGAGCCCTAGAATCCTATTACTGTTCCACATGGGGCTGTGAGACCAAAGGACAGGCCTACTGGAACCCCTCTTCATCTTGGGATCTTATCAGAATGAGTTAGAATGAAACTACACCTGGAAATCTGCTCCATACCTGTGAGCAGAATGGGCGGTGTAACCCACTTAATATTACCTTCACTGAAAAAGGAAAATTAGACAGAGGGTGGATCAAAGGCTACCAATGGGGACTCCAGTTCTACATAAGAGGCCCCAACCCTGGCCTAAAAATAGCCCTTAAACTAACAGTTGAGTCTCTTCCTGATGTTCCGGTGGGCCCTAATAAGATACTCCCTGAACAAGGCCCCCCGGCCCCTGCACCCGAGCCACCACTAAAAGAGATTCAACCTCCTTCCGAGGCTGCCACTCCGAGACCGGTAATGGGACTGAACTCTACTCCCCTGGCTCTGTATTCTACGGAACAAAGGCTATTAAACTTGATCCAAGGAGCTTTTCAGGTCCTAAATGGATCCAACCCCAACATGACAGATTCTGGTTGACTCTGTCTAGCCTCTGGACCCCCTTACTATGAGGGCATTGCTATATCAGGTACTTTTAATAACACCACCAGCCACGAGGCTTGTTCATGGCATGAAAAAATTAGACTGACCCTAACTGAGGTATCAGGACAAGGGACTTGTTTAGGAAACCCACCCGCTGCCTATAGACACTTATGCAATGAGACCTTGGAATCCCCAAAGACTTTTGATACCAGATACTTATATCCTGGCAGAGATAAGTGGTGGGCCTGTAGCTCAGGGTTGACTCCCTGTGTCACTACCAATGTCTTTAATGATACCAAAATTACTGTGTATTAATACAACTTCTGCCTAGAGTACTCTATCACCCAGATGATGCCTTCATAGATGAATTCGACTTCCGGCCTAGAAGATATCAGCGAGAACCAGTTTCCCTCACACTGGCGGTGATAGCAGGATTGGGCATAGTGGCTGGGGTGGGAACAGGGACTGCTGCCTTGGTAATGAGCCAAGATAATTTTTTTTCTGTTTTTTTTATATAAGTATTTTTTTTCTTCAAGTAACATCTCAGTCACAAACCCTTCCCTATTCCCCCTTCTTGTCCCACCCTTCCACCCTCTTCCCCACCAACAGCTTCCCTTTTCAATCCAACAAATGGTTCTTTCTCTTATAACAGTAAATTCTATACAAAACAGCAGAATTAAATATGCCACATTTATGAGAGTTAAATGGCCCAGTATACCTTCCCAATGTCCAGTTCATACATATTTGGCCCCTGACTTTAACCTTCTACCTTCTAACCATCTCCATGAGTTTACAGTTCTATAACTGACTTAGCTTTCATACTAACTTGCATCACTGTTATAACCATCTTCTTAGATCTAGAACGCCCTCTTGATTCCTAAACAACTCAAAATTTAGCTATGAGACTCAAGCTGTCTATTCTTCAACCACCTCAGAGAGCTGAAAAGGAGCCAAGATAATTTTAAGGAGCTAAGGGCAGCTAGGAATGAAGATCTGAGGTCCCTTCAACAGTCCATTGTCAGACTTGAAGAATCACTAACGTCACTATCAGAGGTTGTTTTACAGAACAGGAGAGGTCTAGACTTGTTATTTTTACAGAACGGAGGGTTATGTACAGCACTGAAAGAGGAATGCTGCTTTGATATTGACACTCTGGAGTTATTAGAGACTCTATGAAAAAACTCAAAGAATGGCTAGACCAAAGGCAAAGAGAGAGGAACGCTCAACAGGGATGGTTTGAAGGATGGTTCAGTAAATCACCATGGATGATCTCTAATAGGACCCCTTATAATCCTTTTATTAATCCTTACCTTAGGACCCTGTATCGTAAATAGACTAGTTATTTTTGTTAGAGAAAGAATAAGTGCTGTACAGATCTTAATGCTAAACAACAATATCAAGGTTGGCGAGGGTACGATGATGATGAATTTAATGAAACAAATGCATAGGTTCTAAGATTAGAATAATGGACTAGAAGGAGTGGGGAATGAGAGGAATAAAAATTTTGGAGACCCCCGTGGCAGGCAGTGGAGTTAGGCCAGCCATGCTCCAGGAACTGGCTGTAAACATAGTAAGTAGCTAGAAACAAGCTATGCTTGCCTATTTAGATATACTATAGAGAGATATAAGATTTTAAAAGAGCATTTAATGATGTTGTATTAATTTAGGCATTTTTGAAAATGAGACAGGCTTACTCCTGACAGCACCCTCATTCTAATTCAAAGAAGATGATGCACATAGAAGAATCCATATGGAGTTTGTTACAAAGATGGTAAGCTAGCCATTGGACAAAAAATTTCCCTTCTTACAATGGCTGACAGTGCTTTCCAAACTAGACAAATGTAGCTCAGGGAAGTTGACTGCTGAGCTTTCCAAGGACAAAGTAGGCTAGTCCTTCATAGATCCGGCTTCACAAGAACTCTGTCAATATATGGGCCAGCTCTCTACTGGACACGGAAGCTGCTGAATCCAGGAATCAGGAACTCCCATTTGGAGAGACGCCGGGTAAGATCAACTCTAATACCCAGCAGGCAGAATCACACCCCACACGGGATCACTGACCAGCCTACTAGGCACCCACACCTCAGACGGACCTTACAGCTATTTTGGAAAAGTTACGGGCTGGTTGGAGCCTAACAACGGCAGCAGCAGGGCGCACGGTGGGAGGTCCATAGCTGCGGCAGCGGCAGATTGTATTGAGACCCACGCAGGATCACACACTAGTCTACTGGGTCCCACACACACCACACGAGCCCTCCACCTATCTAGAAAAGGTTGTGGACCCCTGTGAGCCTTGGCGGCTGGCTACAGCGACACCGTGGGGGGCAAGACAGAGGCGCACGCCCGCATGGAAGGAGCCAGGCAGAAGTGCACACAGGGGGATGGGGAAGAGGTGCACCCACAGCGAAGGACCCAGGCGGAAGTAAGCACAGTGAAGTGGCAGGGCTGAGCGCACACAGAAGCGCACAGAGGCGGAGCTAGCTACGGAGGCTCACAGAGGCTGAGGGCGCCAAAACATGGAAGCCAGAAGCTGGGGGAACATAGCTGTATTCTGGAAACCCCAGACATATTAGGCATGAAGCTGGGCCCTCTCAGTCTCCTTGGGGACAACCAGAGCCCACAGAATCCATGCCTGGGAAAAGAGGTCCATACCATCAGAACCACTACAGACAGGCTGATCACTCAGTGTGCAACATAGAGAAGTCTGACTTGGGAGTAGTGAAACAATCACAGGCCATTCCTCATTACCTGGGAATAGGCTGCACCAGCTCACAGTGCTTCAGGCTATTAGAAACACAGTGACTCTGAGATCCCCTGTAAGCAACGACAGATCGCCAAGAATTTCGACTGCTACACCAAAGCATCCCCTGTGGATCCAAGCCCAGAAGACAACGAGAGAAGACAGCTAAACACATCCATATGACCAAAGCTCCAAGAAAAAAAAACAGAAATCAAGGAAATATGACTCCAACAACACAAAACTAACCTAGCTCATCCAATTCTGATGACCTCACAACAGCAGAAACACATGAAAACGATGACAATTCTACATTATGGAAAGTGATAGAGCCCCTTCAAGAAGAACTTAAATCTATGAAGGAATTCAAAGAAGCCACAATTTTACAAGTCAAAACAACGAATAACACCATTAAAGAGCTCCAAGACAAGGTGACTCAGCTTGAGGGCAATCAGGGCAATGAAAGATTTCCAAGCAAAAACAAGCAAACTGGAGCAGGAAATGTACAAAACGAACAATACCATTCAAGACATGAAAATAGAAATGGAAACAATAAAGAAAACACAGTCAGAGTTCAAAGAGGAAATGGAGAATCAAGAGAAGAGAACAGGAACTACGGGTGTGAGTATCAAAAATAGGATGCAAGAGATGGAAGACAGGATCTCAGGCATGGAAGATTCGATGGAAGAAATCAGTAAGACATCCAAAGAAAATGAAAAAGCTAAAAAAAATCTCTCACCCACAGCATCCAAGAAATCAAGGACTCAATGAAAAGACGGAACATAAGAATTATAGGCATAGAGGAAAGAGAAGACTCCTGACTCCAAGGTCCAGGAAATATCTTCAACAAAATCATAGATGAAAACTTTACAAACCTGAAAAAAAGAGAAGCCAATAAAAATCCAAGAGGCTTACAGAACTCCAAACAGATTAGATCAGAAAAGAAACTCCTCTCGCCACATAATAATTGGAACACCAAATGTACAGAACAAAGAAAGAATATTAAAAGCTGTAAGAGAAAAAGGTCAATTCACATGCAATGGCAGACCCATCAGAATAACACCTGACTACTCCTCAGAAACTTTAAAAGCTAGAAGGGTGTGGAAAGATGTCCTACAAGTCCTGAGAGAACATAGGTGCCCAGCCAGACTACTATACTCAGCAAAACTCTCTATCAACATAGATAGAGAAAACAAGATATTCCATAACAAAATCAAATTTAAACAATATCTACCCACAATCCCAGCCCTACAGAAGATCCTTTAAGGAAAATTCCAAACCAGAGAAAAAAACTACACCACAGAAAACAGAGGGAATAGAAAACCCCACAGCAACTAAACCAAAAGAGGCACAGGACGATTATCTCCACCAAACTAATGGGAAAGAACAACCCCTGGTCACTAATATCCATCAACATCAATGGACTCAACTCCCCAATAAAAAGACACAAGATTACAGATTGGATCTGTAAGCAAGACCGTCTTTTTGCTGCATAAAAGAAACACATCTCACTATCAGAGATAGACACTATCTCAGAGTAAAGGGCTGGGAAAAGGTTTCCAAGCAAATGGACCCAGGAAGCAAGCTGGAGTAGCCATCCTAATATGAAACAAAACAGACTTCCAACTGAAGTTAATGACAAAGACAGAGAAGGGCAATATATACTCATTAAAGGGAATATTCATCAAGAGGACATCTCAATATTGAACATATATGCCCCAAATACAAAGGCACCTACATTTGTAAAAGAAACGCTTCTAAAATTTAAATCGCACTTCGATCAAAACACATTAGTAGTGGGAGACTTCAACACTCCACTCACAACAATGGACAGATCATCAAGACTGAAGCCAAAGAGAGAAATATTGAGTCTAACAGAGATCATGAAACAAATGGACCTAACAGATATCTACAGAACATTTCACCCAAACACAAAGGAATACACCTTGTTCTCAGCACCTCACGGAACCTTCTCCAAAATCGACCCCATAGTTGGACACAAACATAGCCTCAACAGATAAAATAAAATGGAAATAACCCCTTGTATCTTATCAGACCACCATGGAATAAAGCTGATCTTCAACAGCAAAAGAACCAACAGAAAGCATACACACACATGGAAATTGAACAACTCCTTACTGGATGACTACTGGGTCAGGGAAGAAATAAAGAAGGAAATCAAAGACTTCTTAAAATCCAATGGCAATGAAGGCACAACATACCCAAACCTATGGGATACAATGAAAGCTGTGCTATGAGGAAAGTTCATAGCACTAAGTGCCTTCAAAAACAAAATTGTGACAGCTCATATTAGTGAATTAACAGCTAAACTGGGTGAATTGGAAAAAAGAAGCAAACACTCCGAAGAGGAGCAGAAGGCAGAAAATCATCAAACGTAGGGCTGAAATCAACAACTTAGAAACAAAAAGAATTATGCAAAGAATCAATGAAAGCAAGAGTTGGTTCTTCGAGAAAATCAACAAAATAGACAGACCCCTAGCCAAATTAACTAAAAGGCAGAGGGAAAGAACCCAAACCAACAAAATCAGAAATGAAAAGTGAGAAATAACAACATAGAGGAGATCCAGAGAATATTTCGGTCCTACTTTAAAAATCTATATTCCACCAAATTTGAAAACCTAAGCAAAATGGACAATTTCCTCGATAGATTCCACCTACCAAAACTAAATCAAGATCAAAATAACAGATTAAACAGCCAAATAACCCCTAAGGAAATAGAAACAGTCATTAAAAATCTCCCAACCAAAAAAAAAGCCCAGGGCCAGATGGCTTTAGCATGGAATTCTACCGGACTTTCAAAGAGGAACTAACACCAATACTCTTCAAACTCTTCCACCAATAGAATCAGAAAGAACACTGCCAAACTCATTCTATGAGGCCACAGTCACTCTGATTTCTAAACCACACAAAGACCCAACAAAGAAAGAGAACTTCAGACCAATCTCCCTCATGAACATAGATGCAAAAATACTTAATAAATACTAGCAAACCGAATTCAAGAACACATCAAAAGTATCATACACCACGATCAAGTAGTCTTCATCCCAGGAATGCAGGGATGGTTCAATATACGAAAGTCTACCAACGTCACTCACCATATAAACAAGTTGAAAGAAAAAAAACCACATGATAATCTCACTATATGCAGAAAAGGCATTTGACAAAATCCAACACCCCATCATGCTAAAAGTTCTGGAGAGAATGGGCATACAAGGACTGTACTTAGAAATAATAAAGACCTATACAAGAAGAACTTCAAGCCCCTGAAGAAAGAAATGGAAGAGGCCCTTAGAAGTTGGAAAGACCTCCCATGCTCATGGATAGGTAGGATCAACATAATAAAAATGGCTATCCTACCAAAAGCAATATATAGATTCAATGCAATTCCTATCAAAATACCAACACAATTCTTTATAAACCTGGAAAGAGCTATTCTCAATTTCATATGGAAGAACAAAAACCCCAGAAGAGCTAAATCAATCCTGTACAATAAAAAAGCATCTGGAGGTATCCCCATCCCAGATCTCAAGATATACTACAGAGCAATAATAGTAAAAACAGCATGGTTTTGGTATGGAAACACACAGTAGATCAATGGAATCGAATTGACCCAGAAATGGACCCACACGCCTATGTCCAACTAATTTTTGACAAAGAAGCCAAAACCACACATGGAAGAAGGACAGCATCTTCAACAAATGGTGCTGGTCCAACTGGATGTCCACTTGCAAAAGAATGAAATCAGACCCATACTTATCACCTTGTACAAAACTTAAATCCAAGTGGTTCAAAGACCTTAACATAAGGCCAGTCACACTAAATCTACTAGAAGAAAAAGTGGGAGAAACCCTCGAACTCATTGGCACAGGTGACAACTTCCTGAACAGAGCACCAACAGATCAGGAACTGAGATCAACAATCAATAAATGGGACCTCATGAAACTGAAAAGCTTCTGTAAGGCAAAAGACACTGTCATTCGAACAAAACGGCAACCAACAGACTGAGAGAAAATCTACACCAATCCCACATCTGACAGAGGGCTAATATCCAAAATCTACAAAGAACTCAAGAAACTAAATGCCAAGAAACCAAATAATCCAATCAAAAAATGGGGGATGGAGCTAAATAGAGAATTCACAAAGGAGGAATGGCCTCCCTAATGGCCGAGAGACACCTGAAAAGAGGCTCAACATCCTTAATCATCAGAGAAATGCAACTCAAGACGACTCTGATATTCCATCTCACACCTGTCAGAATGGGTAAGATCAAGAGCCCAAATGACAGCACATGCTGGCGAGGGTGTGGAGAAAGGGGAACCCTCCTCCATTGCTGGTGGGAGTGCAGGCTTGTGCAACCACTATGGAGGTCAGTATGGCGATATCTTAGAAATCTTGGAATAGCTTTGCCTCAGGACCCAGCCGTACCACTTCTGGGTATACATCCAAATGATTCCTCATGGAATCATAAGAAAGTCTCCTCATCTATGTTCATAGCAGCCTTATTTGTAATAGCTAGAAACTAGAAACAACCCAGATGTCCCTCAACTGAAGAATGGATTAAAAAACTGTGGTATATCTATACAATGGAATATTACTCAGCTATTAGAAACAGTGAAATTATTCAATTTGCAACCAAATGGATATAACTAGAGAAGCTCATCCAGAGTGAGATAACCCAGACTCAGAAGGATGCACATGGCATCTATTCCCTTATAGTGGGATTTTAGCTATATAGTACAGGATATCTGTACTACAACCAACACACCAAAGGGAACTTGGACATAGACTTTTTTTCTTTTTCCTTTTTCTTTTTCTTTCTTTTTTTGTTGTTGTTTGTTTTTGTGGGTTTGTGTGTTTGATGGTCTGTTTTTTAGTTTTCCCTTCCTAGCAAGGAGACACCTTTCACTGGTGGTACTGCCTCATAGGCCCCCAGTGTATGAAGAGGCTCTTGGCCCTCATATGACTCCTGAACTGTGGTGAGGGACTCTTATGTAGGGACACTCCACCCCAGAGGAACAAGAGGGAAGGGTTGGGGGTAGAGGATGGGAGGGCGGGCTGGGAAGGGGGGAAAGAGGACAATATGATGGAGATGTAACCAGAAGCAACAAATAAATAAATTTATTAATTTTTAAAAAGCAGGCAACAGGTTTAAAACACTGTATATAAATTAAAGGTTACAGCCATTCAACCTGGTTTTATAAACCTCCAAGAGTCGAAAAAAACCTTAGAGCTAAGGTAAAATACATGAAATGCGTGGTGATAGCCCATGCCTTTAACCTCAGCAGAGATGGGAGGAGCACTATAGAGTCTTATAAATTCTAGAGTTACACGGAACAGGGTGGTGATGGTGCACACCCTTAATCCCATCATTGAAGAAGAGTACACCCTTAATCCCAACACACTAGAGACAGAAACAGGTAGATCTCAGAGCTCAAGGTCAGCCGGATACAAAACAAGCTCTAAATAGAGAAAAACTTAGATCCAGGAGTGGTGGAGCATATCTGTAATCCCTTCAGTTGGGAACCACAGGTCTTTGATCCCAATACTTAGAATGCAGAGACAGTCACATAGGATTTGAAAGGACTTAAGTTTAAAAGCTACTTACAAAAGGCTTACTCAATACAAACAAATTGTCCTTTGAGATCTCAAAATATACACACTAAAGGCTTGTTTAGCTCCAAAATAACAAAATAATTTCTTCTTTAAACCAGATTGA
>CAJQZJ010036655.1:0-17743 GCA_907164525.1 Lophiomys imhausi
ACTGCTCTCCATCTTATTCTTTGAGACAGAATCTCCTCCTGAACCTGTACCTCACCAATTTGGCAGATGAACTGGCCAGGAAGACCCAGGATCCTCTTGTCTCTGCCTCCCTAGCATTGGATGACAGCTACCACACTCAGATTTTTCTATGTGGATGTTGGGGCTGAAACTCAAGTTCTGATCCTTGTGCAGTATGCACTTTACTGATCAAGCTGTCTCCTGCCCTGTCCCTTAACCTTTTATTTTAAGCAAAATTTCAAAAAAAATGATAAATTAAGGAAAGTAAAATACAGAAAAATGGATCTAACCATAGTGCACGTGATTCTGCTGTGGACAACATTTATTCAACGGGAATAAGGTAAATGTGGATTACTAATTTCACCAAAGTATGGTGAAATGTGAGGCCTAAGAGGGATTCTTCATATCACAATGAAGTAAATAGATCTGTCCAGACTGACATCTGGACAAATGGTAGTGCATGAGAGTTGCAGAGAGATCTGGTTGTTTCCGTTTGATAGAGGGTCTCTCTATGCCACCTAGGCTGGCCTTGAACTCTGTGCTTCTACCTCAGCCTCCCAAGTGCCAGGATCACAGGCATGAGCCACTGTCTTCATTTCTTATTGCTTTCCCAAAAGTAGCTTCTCTTTGACTCAATACAATGCAGTATTGCGGTGTACTGGCTGGTGTTGTGTGTCAAGTTGACACAAATTAGAGTTATCAGAGAGGAAGGAGCCTCAGGTGAGAAAATGCCTCCATAAATCTGGCTGTAATGAGTTTTCTCAATGAGTGATTGATGGTGGTGTGCCCAGGCCACTTTGCATGGGACCATCTGTAGCTGGTGTTCCTGAGACCTATATGAAAGCAGGCTGAGAAAACCATGTGGAGCAAGCCAGTAAGCAGCACCCCTCCATGGCTTCTGCACTAGTTCCTGATCCAGGATCCTGCCCTATTTGAGTTTCTGGCCTGACTTCCTTCAATAATGAACAGCAATATTGAAGTGTAATGAAAGCCAACGCTTTTCTTGCCAACTTGCTTTTTGGGTATGGCTTTTTGTTGCAGCAATAGAAACCCTAAGACATACTGTGATTTTACACCCAAACCCCCCACACTCACATTAATAAAAGTAAAATAAACATTTTTACAAAGAGTCTTTTAAAAAACAAATCTATGGCAGCTAGATATGGTGACACATGCCTGTAATCCCAGCACTTGGAAGAGTATCCAGCTACACAGTGAGCTGGATGCCAGCATAGGCCCTACAAGACCTCCTCTCAAACAAAACAAAGACTAAATCTAGAGAACCAGGTAGGTATGTTGATACATGCCTCTCACTCAGGCACTTGGAGAGGCTGAAGTAAGAGCATCTTAGGTTCAGGGTGGGTCTGGGCTCCATGGAATATT
The DNA here is from genome assembly GCA_907164525.1 of Lophiomys imhausi. NCBI lineage: Eukaryota > Metazoa > Chordata > Mammalia > Rodentia > Muridae > Lophiomys > Lophiomys imhausi. Next base: position 1,402 of record CAJQZJ010036655.1, read on the forward strand.
CCAGAATAGCATATCACTACTGCCCCTGGCAATATGTATGGGGGGAAATAATTTTCCCTCCCAAGGGGGTGGAGCCTCCTCATTAAGTGGCAGAGCAGAAGGGCTGACGGGTGTAGGGTGTAGCCTTTCTGGCCTGGGGCCCTGTTCCCTTTTATCTTTAGTCTTCTCTCTCTTTTGCTCCTATCCCTCATTCTCCCCAGGTAATTTGCCAGCTAAGACGTGGAGTCTTTTGGGTTTGGTTCATCCCTTGATCTCTTGGCAATGAATTGGTCCCACTCTGGCTCTAAAGCTGGTTTGGGAATCAAGGAGTCTCCCCCATCCTTTTGCTGTTGAAAACAGGCCTTGAGGGCCCTTAGTATTGGAAAAATCTCAGGGGTAAATCTTTGTCTGGTGGATCTCTTGCCTTACAGCAAGGCACGCAATTTGATCCCATGTATCGCAGCAAAAAAAGATTTCAGAATCTGCCCATGGTGTGGTTTGTAGAACCGCCTCCCAGACCTTGGTAGCTTGGATCTCAGAAAGCTCCAAACCTCTGCTCATAAGTATATATTTCTGTGCTTTAAGTGCAGGCTCTTCAGTTTTTGAAGTTCATGCCCCATCATTTCAGGGATCACTCAACCTGCAGACCAATTAACCCTGAACCATCTCTTCCTGTCCCTTTTGTAGACCAGGGTCTCTCTTCGTGCCCCACATTCAGGAGCTAGTTAATCTTGGGCGCATATAGGCCATCACCACATAAGGGGTTCTCAGGAAAAGGTGACTGTGCTGCCCACAAAACCTCTAGCCTTCATTCCGAAGACAAACAAACGCAACAGGGGTGATGTATAAGAATTCCCGTTTTCAATGTTTGTCCCCTAGCTTATATAGAGAATCTGGCCCTGCTGTCCTAGAATTCACTGTGTCTGCACGGGAACAAGAGTCTTGTGCATGGTGTTAGTACTCTGTTGTCCATTGTGGGCTTTCATGGATCCCACCTGAGGTTTATGGATAAAGACATGGAAACATATATACAGTCTAAGGCTGTAGACATTTTGCTGGGGCAGTCTCTCAGCTAGCTACTAACTTAATCCAACTACTGGCTACTCTGTCTCTTCACGTGATTCTCACTGCCTATCTCCCAAGCCTGATCAGGCTCCTTTCTATCTCCCTCTGCATCCTACCCTCTCTCTGTGCATCTCCCTGCCTCTCCATCTGTCCAGAAGTTCCGTTTGTACTTCCTGCCTCAGGTCCTGATGTCAGCTCTTTATATGCAAAAAGCTACATTCCTTACTCAACTAGTAGGCTGGAGAAGGTCAGTTTTTCCACAGTAACTTGCCTTATTTTTAAAGGAACTTGATGGAGTGATACTTACATGTCCTGTGAGGCAGGCTTTGTCACCTTCAGATAACAATTTAAGAACACAGTTTTTCATAGCCAGAAAATATAGTGTTTTTGGGTCACCTCAACATCTCCCTCTTTTAGTTCAAGAAATGGCTTTATCTCTTAATAACAGTAAGCTATATACAGTAAGAACAATTATGAGATCTATCAGGGTAAGAATTATACTCACAAATTTTTAGTCCATCTGTATTTGGCCACTTTGAAGAAAATATTCTAGTCTCATTCTGAAATATTTTATTTCTTTTATACATCATATCATTTTCTTCTCCCAATTTGCTTTCACATCCTATATCCTTCAAAACTTGCATTTACTCAGAGGGCAGAGTCAAGTGAATCTCTGTGAGGTTGAGGCCAGCCTGGTCTATAAAGTGAGTCCAGGAAGGCCAGGGCTGTTATGAGAGGAATAAAAATTTTGGAGACCCCCGTGGCAGGCAGTGGAGTTAGGCCAGCTACGCTCCAGTAACTGGCTGACCACAAAGCCAATGGTGAAGTAAGATTAATTTCATTCCTGAGAAAAAGAGGTGTAGGATGTTTCCAGCTGACTAACTAATGGGCTGGTACATTCCACCTGCACTTCCCCTCCACCCCCTTCAGTCATGGTAAACAATGGGCTGGTACATTTCACCTGTATTTTCCCTCCCCCCCTTGGGTTGTGGTAAACAATGGGCTTGGCTGGTATTTTCCACTTGTGTTTCTCCTCACCCCCTTGGATTGTGATTTAAATACTCTACTCTCCCCCAAATTGTGGTCGCAGTTCCTCTACCCCTGTGTGGAATATGAGTGGCGTCCTCAATGCACTGATCCCCCCCAGAAATAAACCTCTTGCATTTGCATCAAGGAGGTCTCTTATGAGTTTTTGGGTGGCCGTGATATCCTGAGTGTCGGGAGTCGGGAGAGGGCCTTCCCTCTCCCGGGTCTTTCATTTGGTGCATTGGCCAGGAAGTTGTAGCCACCCCAATCTCCACGAGAACCCACTTGGAGGTGAGATGTCTGTGTCTTGGGCCTATTTCTGTTGTCTGGTTTGTGAAATTTCTGCCTGTGTTTTTGTCTCTGTTGTCTGGTTCTGTTACATGGTTTGCACAAAAGTTGAGCAAAAGTTGACTTCGCGAAGTTTGCTTTCAGTTTCACAGCCATTTCCGTCTCTTGAGGAGATGGACGGGGTGATCAGGCAGACATGCTAGTGGATCAGCGGCTGTAGCCCTAGGAGATGGCCCAGGAGGACAGGAGACCCCAGGCACTCCTGGGAGGGCCCGATTTGGGTGCCAGGGTGGATACAATGGTCCTCTTGAGAGAGGGGACGAGAGAAACCTCCTGGCTGTTTGTATCTCTGGAGTGGTGCCGGCATTCGAGATTGAGAAGGATTTTTTTTTCTGGTTGTTTTGTAGTGTTTTGCTGTGTATCTTGTGTTCGTGTTTTGTGTTACTAGTGACAATGGGACAGACCGTAACGACTCCTCTAAGTTTGACACTGGATCATTGGACTGAAGTTAGAACTAGGGCTCATAATTTGTCAGTTGAGGTTAAGAAAAAACCGTAAAAGACTTTTTCTGCTTCGGAGTGGCCTACTTTTGACATAGGGTGGCCACCCAAAGGGACTTTTGACTGGATCATTATTTTTGAGGTAAAAGCCATTGTCTTTAAGGAAGAACCAGGATCTCATCCAGATCAACAGCCATACATTACTGTTTGGCAAGACCTGGTCCAGAATCCACCCCTATGGGTAAAATCTTGGGTAAGAAAAACAAAAAAGCCAGGCTCCTGAGCCCTGGCTCTCCGTGGCACAGGGGCCAAATTAAAACAAAAGCCAGCTTTGGAAACAAAACCTTCGGCTCTGCCTAAGATCTATCCCGAGATTGAGGAGCCACCTGAGTGGCCAAGCCCACTGCTGCTACCCCCCACCCCCAGCCACTGTATGCGTCCCTGGTACCAGCCCCAGCTCTGGCCCGGAGCCTGGAACTACAAGGAGCAGAGGGGGAAGGTCTGGTACTCGGAACCAGAGTTGGTTGGGCCCAGAGGGACCTGATTCCACGGTGGCTCTACCTCTCTGAATGATCGGGCCCCCCCGTGGGCCCACCAGCTTTGCAACCCTTACAATATTGGCCTTTCTCCTCGGCTGATTTATATAATTGAAAAGCTAACCACCCACCTTTCTCTGAAAACCCTGCTAGTCTTACAGGTTTGGTGGAATCCCTGATGCTTTCTCACCAACCCACCTGGGATGATTGTCAGCAGCCTTTGCAGGTTCTCTTCACCATGGAGGAGAGGGAGAGAATCCTATTGGAGACACGAAAAAAATGTCCCAGGAGACAATGGTACTCCCACTACCCTCCCAAATGAGATAGACGCTGGGTTCCCCCTTGATCGACCAGATTGGGACTTCAACACGGCTACAGGTAGGGAGCGGCTGACAGTTTTTCCACAGAACTCTAGTGGTAGGTCTCAGAGGCACACTTGGTACCCCACCAATTTGGCTAAGGTAAGAAAAGTACTTCAGGGTCCTATTGAGCCAGCATCCGTGCTCCTTGAGAGATGGATGAAAGCCTATAGGTGTTACACTCCCTTTGACCGGACCCCTGAGGGACAATGAGCGGCTGTGGCTATGGCCTTTATAAAAATCTTGTTAGAGAGGCAGAGAACGTGTATCATAAAAGAGAGACTGAGGAAGAGAAACAGGAAAGAAAAGAGAGAGAGGACAGGCAGGATTGCAAACAAGAAAGAAACTTGACTAGGATACTGGCCTCAGTTGTAGGAGATAGAAAAAAAAAAAAAGAAGAGGGCCTAGACAGACAGGGAACCTGGGCAACAGAAGACCCAGACTGAATGGGAATGGAAAAAAAAGATGTTTTTTTCTGCTTAAAGTTACATCTGTACAGTCAACCCATCTTTGCTTTTGAATGGAGAGACCCTGACAATGGACTAACGGAGCAATTGACTTGGACTAGATTGCCACAAGGATTCAGAAACTCCCCTACCCTCTTTTATGAGGCTCTTCATCGGGATCTGGCCTCCTTCAGAGCTGAAAATCCTCAGCTAACGTTGTTACAGTATGTTGATGATTTACTCTTGACAGCATAAACTGAACCTGAATGCCTCCAAGGAACTAAGAGACTGCTGATGGAACTTGGTGAGTTGAGATATCGGGCTTCTGCTAAGAAGGCTCAGTTGTGTAAAACTGAGGTCACCTATCTGGGACACACCCTGAGAGATGGAAAGTGATGTCTGATGGAAGCCAAGAAAAACACTGTCACCCAGATTCCTGTCCCGACCACCCCACGCCAGGTAAGAGAACTCCTGGGCACTGCTGATTTTTGTAGACTATGGATTCCGGGTTTTGCTACGCTGACAGCCCCCTTGTTTCCCCTCACCAAGGAGGGAGGAGGGTTCACCTGGACTTCTGAACATCAAAAGGCCTTTAAAAATATCAAAAAGGCCTTGTTAACGGCGCCAGCTTTAGCCCTACCGGACTTAAACAAGCCTTTCATTCTATATGCGGATGAAAGGACAGGGGTTGCCAGAGGCGTTCTTACTTGGACTTTAGGACCTTGGAAGAGGCCGGTGGCCTACTTATCTAAGAAACTGGATCCTGTTGCAAGCGGATGGCCCACATGCCTGAAAGCTATTGCAGCTGTGGCCTTACTTGTCAAGGATGCTGATAAAATGACTTTGGGACAGCAGATTACAGTGGTAGCACCCCATGCCCTTGAGAGCATTTTCTGACAGCCCCCTGACTGGTGGATGACTAATGCTAGAATGACCCACTACCAGAGCCTATTATTGACTGAGAGGGTGATATTTGCTCCCCTGACTGTCCTGAATCCTGCTACTCTACTACCTGAGACCAATGCTCTGCTCCGGTCCATCGCTGTCCTGACCTCCTGGCAGAAGACCAACACTGGCCAGGAAGTCCGAACTGGTACACTGAAGGAAACAGCTTCATGGTTGAAGGTAAGCAGATGGCAGAGCTGCAGTGGTTGATGGGAGGCAAGTGATTTGGGCTAGCAGCCTGCCAGAAGGAACTTCTGCCCAGAAAGTTGAACTTATCGCGTTAATGCAAGCCCTGAAGATGGCAGAGGGAAAGTCCGTCAATATTCATACTGATAGCAGGTATGCTTTTGCCACCGCCCATGTGCATGGGGCAATATATAGACAAAGGGGGCTGTTGACATCAGCGGGGAAGGACATTAAAAATAAAAAGAGATTCTGAGCCTCCTTGAGGCTATACATCTGCCAAAGAAGGTGGCTATTATCCACTGCCTTGGACATCAGAAGGCACAGGACACAGTGGCTAAAGGAAATCAGATGGCAGATCTAGAAGCCAAATGAGCTGCCCAAAGGACAATGATCTTAACCACCCTTGGTTTTAAAAATATCAGAGAAACCAGTGTCAGGTATACCCCTGAAGACTTGCAGGCCATAAAAAACTAGGGTTGGCTGGAGAATCACCTTGTGGTATGGTCAAAACAAAGGATGGTAAACGAGTCCTGCCTCAAGAAGAAGGACGTGAATATGTCACCAATTTACACCGTCTGACTCACCTAGGAGAAAAGAAACTAAAAGATGTAGTAAGGTCCTCTGACTATTATGTAATTGGACTTTCTGACTTAACAACAGAAATAGTCAGGAACTGCAAAGCTTGTGCTCTGACTAATGCCAGACCTTCCATGTATAACCTGGGAAAAAGACTCTGGGGTGATAGAGCAGGGGCCTATTGGGAAGTGGATTTTACAGAAATTAAACCGGCTAAATATGGAAACAAATATCTTTTAGTTTTTATAGATACATTTTCAGGGTTGGTAGAGGCCTTCCCTATAAGGACTGAGACCGCTAATGCAGTGGCTAAGAAGATTCTTGAAGAAATTTTTCCAAGATTTGGAACACCCAAGGTAACTGGGTCTGATAATGGACCCACTTTCGTTGCCCAGGTAAGTCAGGGACTGGCCACTCAACTGGGGATTAAATGGAAATTACATTGTGCCTATCATCCCCAGAGTTCAGGACAGATAGAAAGGATAAATAGAACCCTAAAAGAGACCTTGACTAAATTAGCCTTAGAGACCAGCGGGAGAGACTGGACAGCCCTCCTTCCTTTTGCCTTGTTCCGGGTCAGAAATACCCCAGGCCGACTCAAGCTGACACCTTATGAGATTCTCTGTGGGAGTCCTCCTCCTCTTACTGAGGCGGGCAGAGTATTTGATCCTGATGTTGTCCTTTCTAAACCCTTCTTCACCCGCATGAAAGCCCTAGAAGTGGTCCGGCGCAAGGCCTGGGAGCAGCTCAGAGAGGCGTATGAAGGTGGAGACTTGAGCGTGCCTCATCAGTTCCAGGTTGGAGACGCTGTACTCGTCCGGCGCCATCGAACTGGGAAACTTGAGCCTCGCTGGAAAGGACCATACCTGGTGCTCCTGACCACCCCACTGCAGTGAAGGTAGAGGGCATCTCTTCTTGGATCCACTCCTCGCACATGAAGGAAGCTTCTGAACCTCCTAAGGATGAATGGAGATTGGAAAACACTCTGGACCCTCTTAATCTGCACCTGCGTCGCAGGTGCTCTTCAGATAAGAATTGACAACCCCCATGCTCCTCAAAAATTCACCTGGCAGGTGGCTTCCCAAACTGGGGAAGTCGTCTGATCAATCTCTAAGGTAGCCCCCCCTTGGACATGGTGGCCCCCCTTGACACCTGATGTCTGTGCCCTGGTTGCGGGAATAGAAAGCCAGCCGTGGGACATACCCGGTCTCTCTGCGGAGGAATCCAAACAGGTGAGACTCCTCAACCATGACTATTCTACCACCAATCAACAGGCTGGATATGCACCACTGGGTGTAGTTACCCTAGGGCAAGAAGTCGGATAAGGACATCATCCTTTAACGTTTGCCCCCGGGATGGGAGGACCAGAGAACAGGCTCAGAGTTGTGGAGCCCTAGAATCCTATTACTGTTCCACATAGGGCTGTGAGACCAAAGGACAGGCCTACTGGAACCCCTCTTCATCTTGGGATCTTATCAGAATGAGTTAGAATGAAACTACACCTGGAAATCTGCTCCATACCTGTGAGCAGAATGGGCGGTGTAACCCACTTAATATTACCTTCACTGAAAAAGGAAAATTAGACAGAGGGTGGATCAAAGGCTACCAATGGGGACTCCAGTTCTACATAAGTGGCCCCAACCCTGGCCTAAAAATAGCCCTTAAACTAACAGTTGAGTATCTTCCTGATGTTCCGGTGGGCCCTAATAAGATACTCCCTGAACAAGGCCCCCCGGCCCCTGCACCCGAGCCACCACTAAAAGAGATTCAACCTCCTTCCGAGGCTGCCACTCCGAGCCCGGTAATGGGACTGAACTCTACTCCCCTGGCTCTGTATTCTACGGAACAAAGGCTATTAAGCTTGATCCAAGGAGCTTTTCAGGTCCTAAATGGATCCAACCCCAACATGACAGATTCTGGTTGGCTCTGTCTAGCCTCTGGACCCCCTTACTATGAGGGCATTGCTATATCAGGTACTTTTAATAACACCACCAACCACGAGGCTTGTTCATGGCATGAAAAAATTAGACTGACCCTAACTGAGGTATCAGGACAAGGGACTTGTTTAGGAAACCCACCCGCTGCCTATAGACACTTACGCAATGAGACCTTGGAATCCCCAAAGACTTTTGATACCAGATACTTATATCCTGGCAGAGATAAGTGGTGGGCCTGTAGCTCAGGGTTGACTCCCTGTGTCACTAACAATGTCTTTAATGATACCAAAATTACTATGTATTAATACAACTTCTGCCTAGAGTACTCTATCACCCAGATGATGCCTTCATAGATGAATTCGACTTCCGGCCTAGAAGATATCAGCGAGAACCAGTTTCCCTCACACTGGCGGTGATAGCAGGATTGGGCATAGTGGCTGGGGTGGGAACAGGGACTGCTGCCTTGGTAATGAGCCAAGATAATTTTTTTTCTGTTTTTTTTATATAAGTATTTTTTTTCTTCAAGTAACATCTCAGTCACAAACCCTTCCCTATTCCCCCTTCTTGTCCCACCCTTCCACCCTCTTCCCCACCAACAGCTTCCCTTTTCAATCCAACAAATGGTTCTTTCTCTTATAACAGTAAATTCTATACAAAACAGCAGAATTAAATATGCCACATTTATGAGAGTTAAATGGCCCAGTATACCTTCCCAATGTCCAGTTCATACATATTTGGCCCCTGACTTTAACCTTCTACCTTCTAACCATCTCCATGAGTTTACAGTTCTATAACTGACTTAGCTTTCATACTAACTTGCATCACTGTTATAACCATCTTCTTAGATCTAGAACGCCCTCTTGATTCCTAAACAACTCAAAATTTAGCTATGAGACTCAAGCTGTCTATTCTTCAACCACCTCAGAGAGCTGAAAAGGAGCCAAGATAATTTTAAGGAGCTAAGGGCAGCTAGGAATGAAGATCTGAGGTCCCTTCAACAGTCCATTGTCAGACTTGAAGAATCACTAACGTCACTATCAGAGGTTGTTTTACAGAACAGGAGAGGTCTAGACTTGTTATTTTTACAGAACGGAGGGTTATGTACAGCACTGAAAGAGGAATGCTGCTTTGATATTGACACTCTGGAGTTATTAGAGACTCTATGAAAAAAACTCAAAGAACGGCTAGACCAAAGGCAAAGAGAGAGGAACGCTCAACAGGGATGGTTTGAAGGATGGTTCAGTAAATCACCATGGATGACCACCCTCATTTCATCTCTAATAGGACCCCTTATAATCCTTTTATTAATCCTTACCTTAGGACCCTGTATCGTAAATAGACTAGTTATTTTTGTTAGAGAAAGAATAAGTGCTGTACAGATCTTAATGCTTAAACAACAATATCAAGGTTGGCGGGGGTACGATGATGATGAATTTAATGAAAGAAATGCATAGGTTCTAAGATTAGAATAATGGACTAGAAGGAGTGGGGAATGAGAGGAATAAAAATTTTGGAAACCCCTGTGGCAGGCAGTGGAATTAGGCCAGCCATGCTCCAGGAACTGGCTGTAAACATAGTAAGTAGCTAGAAACAAGCAATGCTTGCCTATTTAGATATACTATAGAGAGATATAAGATTTTAAAAGAGCATTTAATGATGTTGTATTAATTTAGGCATTTTTGAAAATGAGACAGGCTTACTCCTGACAGCACCCTCATTCTAATTCAAAGAAGATGATGCACATAGAAGAATCCATATGGAGTTTGTTACAAAGATGGTAAGCTAGCCATTGGACAAAAAATTGCCCTTCTTACAATGGCTGACAGTGCTGTCCAAACTAGACAAATGTATCTCAGGGAAGTTGACTGCTGAGCTTTCCAAGGACAAAGTAGGCTAGTCCTTCATAGATCCGGCTTCACAAGAACTCTGTCAATATATGGGCCAGCTCTCTACTGGACACGGAAGCTGCTGAATCCAGGAATCAGGAACTCCCATTTGGAGAGACGCCGGGTAAGATCAACTCTAATACCCAGCAGGCAGAATCACACCCCACACGGGATCACTGACCAGCCTACTAGGCACCCACACCTCAGACGGACCTTACAGCTATTTTGGAAAAGTTACGGGCTGGTTGGAGCCTAACAATGGCAGCAGCAGGGCGCACGGTGGGAGGTCCATAGCTGCGGCAGCGGCAGATTGTATTGAGACCCACGCAGGATCACACACTAGTCTACTGGGTCCCACACACACCACACGAGCCCTCCACCTATCTAGAAAAGGTTGTGGACCCCTGTGAGCCTTGGCGGCTGGCTACAGCGCCACCGCGGGGGGCAAGACAGAGGCGCACGCCCGCAAGGAAGGAGCCAGGCAGAAGTGCGCACAGGGGGATGGGGAAGAGGCGCACCCACAGCAAAGGAGCCGGGCGGAAGCAAGCACAGTGAAGTGGCAGGGCTGAGCGCACACAGAAGCGCACAGAGGCAGAGCTAGCTACGGAGGCTCACAGAGGCTGAGGGCACCAAAACATGGAAGCCAGAAGCTGGGGGAACATAGCTGTATTCTGGAAACCCCAGACATATTAGGCGTGGAGCTGGGCCCTCTCAGTCTCCTTGGGGACAACCAGAGCCCACAGAATCCATGCCTGGGAAAAGAGGTCCATACCATCAGAACCACTACAGACAGGCTGATCACTCAGTGTGCAACATAGAGAAGTCTGACTTGGGAGCAGTGAAACAATCTCAGGCCATTCCTCATTACCTGGGAATAGGCTGCACCAGCTAACAGTGCTTCAGGCTATTAGAAACACAGTGACTCTGAGATCCCCTGTAAGCAACGACAGATCGCCAAGCATTTCGACTGCTACACCAAAGCATCCCCTGTGGATCCAAGCCCAGAAGACAACGAGAGCAGACAGCTAAACACATCCATATGACCAAAGTTCCAAGAAAAAAAACAGAAATCAAGGAAATATGACTCCAACAACACAAAACTAACCTAGCTCATCCAATTCTGATGACCTCACAACAGCAGAAACACATGAAAACGATGACAATTCTACATTATGGAAAGTGATAGAGCCCCTTCAAGAAGAACTTAAATCTATGAAGGAATTCAAAGAAGCCACAATTTTACAAGTCAAAACAACGAATAACACCATTAAAGAGCTCCAAGACAAGGTGACTCAGCTTGAACAGGAAAAGGACAGGGCAATCAGGGCAATGAAAGATTTCCAAGCAAAAACAAGCAAACTGGAGCAGGAAATGTACAAAACGAACAATACCATTCAAGACATGAAAATAGAAATGGAAACAATAAAGAAAACACAGTCAGAGTTCAAAGAGGAAATGGAGAATCAAGAGAAGAGAACAGGAACTACGGGTGTGAGTATCAAAAATAGGATGCAAGAGATGGAAGACAGGATCTCAGGCATGGAAGATTCGATGGAAGAAATCAGTAAGACATCCAAAGAAAATGAAAAAGCTAAAAAAATCTCTCACCCACAGCATCCAAGAAATCAAGGACTCAATGAAAAGACGGAACGTAAGAATTATAGGCATAGAGGAAAGAGAAGACTCCTGACTCCAAGGTCCAGGAAATATCTTCAACAAAATCATAGATGAAAACTTTACAAACCTGAAAAAAAGAGATGCCAATAAAAATCCAAGAGGCTTACAGAACTCCAAACAGATTAGATCAGAAAAGAAACTCCTCTCGCCACATAATAATTGGAACACCAAATGTACAGAACAAAGAAAGAATATTAAAAGCTGTAAGAGAAAAAGGTCAATTCACATACAATGGCAGACCCATCAGAATAACACCTGACTACTCCTCAGAAACTTTAAAAGCTAGAAGGGTGTGGAAAGATGTCCTACAAGTCCTGAGAGAACATAGGTGCCCAGCCAGACTATTATACGCAGCAAAACTCTCTATCAACATAGATAGAGAAAACAAGATATTCCATAACAAAATCAAATTTAAACAATATCTACCCACAATCCCAGCCCTACAGAAGATCCTTTAAGGAAAATTCCAAACCAGAGAAAAAAACTACACCAAAGAAAACAGAAGGAATAGAAAACCCCACAGCAACTAAACCAAAAGAGGCACAGGATGATTATCTCCACCAAACTAATGGGAAAGAACAACCCCTGGTCACTAATATCCATCAACATCAATGGACTCAACTCCCCAATAAAAAGACACAAGATTACAGATTGGATCCGTAAGCAAGACCGTCTTTTTGCTGCATAAAAGAAACACATCCCACTATCAAAGATAGACACTATCTCAGAGTAAAGGGCTGGGAAAAGGTTTCCAAGCAAATGGACCCAGGAAGTAAGCTGGAGTAGCCATCCTAATATGAAACAAAACAGACTTCCAACTGAAGTTAATGACAAAGACAGAGAAGGGCAATATATACTCATTAAAGGGAATATTCATCAAGAGGACATCTCAATATTGAACATATATGCCCCAAATACAAAGGCACCTACATTTGTAAAAGAAACGCTTCTAAAATTTAAATCGCACTTCGATCAAAACACATTAGTAGTGGGAGACTTCAACACTCCACTCACAACAATGGACAGATCATCAAGACTGAAGCCAAAGAGAGAAATATTGAGTCTAACAGAGATCATGAAACAAATGGACCTAACAGATATCTACAGAACGTTTCACCCAAACACAAAGGAATATACCTTGTTCTCAGCACCTCACGGAGCCTTCTCCAAAATCGACCCCATAGTTGGACACAAACATAGCCTCAACAGACAAAAGAAAATGGAAATAACCCCTTGTATCTTATCAGACCACCATGGAATAAAGCTGGTCTTCAACAGCAAAAGAACCAACAGAAAGCATACACACACATGGAAATTGAACAACTCCTTACTGGATGACTACTGGGTCAGGGAAGAAATAAAGAAGGAAATCAAAGACTTCTTAAAATCCAATGGCAATGAAGGCACAACATACCCAAACCTATGGGATACAATGAAAGCTGTGCTATGAGGAAATTTCATAGCACTAAGTGCCTTCAAAAACAAAATTGTGACAGCTCATATTAGCGAAATAACAGCTAAACTGGGTGAATTGGAAAAAAAGAAGCAAACACTCCGAAGAGGAGCAGAAGGCAGAAAATCATCAAACGTAGGGCTGAAATCAACAACTTAGAAACAAAAAGAATTATGCAAAGAATCAATGAAAGCAAGAGTTGGTTCTTCGAGAAAATCAACAAAATAGACAGACCCCTAGCCAAATTAACTAAAAGGCAGAGGGAAAGAACCCAAACCAACAAAATCAGAAATGAAAAGTGAGAAATAACAACAGACATAGAGGAGATCCAGAGAATATTTCGGTCCTACTTTAAAAATCTATATTCCACCAAATTTGAAAACCTAAGCAAAATGGACAATTTCCTCGATAGATTCCACCTACCAAAACTAAATCAAGATCAAAATAACAGATTAAACAGCCAAATAACCCCTAAGGAAATAGAAACAGTCATTAAAAATCTCCCAACCAAAAAAAAAGCCCAGGGCCAGATGGCTTTAGCATGGAATTCTACCGGACTTTCAAAGAGGAACTAACACCAATACTCTTCAAACTCTTCCACCAATAGAATCAGAAAGAACACTGCCAAACTCATTCTATGAGGCCACAGTCACTCTGATTTCTAAACCACACAAAGACCCAACAAAGAAAGAGAACTTCAGACCAATCTCCCTCATGAACATAGATGCAAAAATACTTAATAAATACTAGCAAACCGAATTCAAGAACACATCAAAAGTATCATACACCACGATCAAGTAGTCTTCATCCCAGGAATGCAGGGATGGTTCAATATACGAAAGTCTACCAACGTCACTCACCATATAAACAAGTTGAAAGAAAAAAAACCACATGATAATCTCACTATATGCAGAAAAGGCATTTGACAAAATCCAACACCCCATCATGCTAAAAGTTCTGGAGAGAATGGGCATACAAGGACTGTACTTAGAAATAATAAAGACCTATACAAGAAGAACTTCAAGCCCCTGAAGAAAGAAATGGAAGAGGCCCTTAGAAGTTGGAAAGACCTCCCATGCTCATGGATAGGTAGGATCAACATAATAAAAATGGCTATCCTACCAAAAGCAATATATAGATTCAATGCAATTCCTATCAAAATACCAACACAATTCTTTATAAACCTGGAAAGAGCTATTCTCAATTTCATATGGAAGAACAAAAACCCCAGAAGAGCTAAATCAATCCTGTACAATAAAAAAGCATCTGGAGGTATCCCCATCCCAGATTTCAAGATATACTACAGAGCAATAATAGTAAAAATAGCATGGTTTTGGTATGGAAACACACAGTAGATCAATGGAATCGAATTGAAGACCCAGAAATGGACCCACACACCTATGTCCAACTAATTTTTGACAAAGAAGCCAAAACCACACATGGAAGAAGGACAGCATCTTCAACAAATGGTGATGGTCCAACTGGATGTCCACTTGCAAAAGAATGAAATCAGACCCATACTTATCACCTTGTACAAAACTTAAATCCAAGTGGTTCAAAGACGTTAACATAAGGCCAGTCACACTAAATCTACTACAAGAAAAAGTGGGAGAAACCCTCGAACTCATTGGCACAGGTGACAACTTCCTGAACAGAGCACCAACAGATCAGGACCTGAGATCAACAATCAATAAATGGGACCTCATGAAACTGAAAAGCTTCTGTAAGCAAAAGACACTGTCATTCGAACAAAACGGCAACCAACAGACTGAGAGAAAATCTACACCAACCCCACATCTGACAGAGGGCTAATATCCAAAATCTACAAAGAACTCAAGAAACTAAATGCCAAGAAACCAAATAATCCAATCAAAAAATGGGGGATGGAGCTAAATAGAGAATTCACAAAGGAGGAATGGCCTCCCTAATGGCCGAGAGACACCTGAAAAGAGGCTCAACATCCTTAATCATCAGAGAAATGCAACTCAAGACGACTCTGATATTCCATCTCACACCTGTCAGAATGGGTAAGATCAAGAGCCCAAATGACAGCACATGCTGGCGAGGGTGTGGAGAAAGGGGAACCCTCCTCCATTGCTGGTGGGAGTGCAGGCTTGTGCAACCACTATGGAGGTCAGTATGGCGATATCTTAGAAATCTTGGAATAGCTTTGCCTCAGGACCCAGCCGTACCACTTCTGGGTATACATCCAAATGATTCCTCATGGAATCATAAGAAAGTCTCCTCATCTATGTTCATAGCAGCCTTATTTGTAATAGCTAGAAACTAGAAACAACCCAGATGTCCCTCAACTGAAGAATGGATTAAAAAACTGTGGTATATCTATACAATGGAATATTACTCAGCTATTAGAAACAATGAAATTATTCAATTTGCAACCAAATGGATATAACTAGAGAAGCTCATCCAGAGTGAGATAACCCAGACTCAGAAGGATGCACATGGCATCCATTCACTTATAGTGGGATTTTAGCTATATAGTACAGGATATCTGTACTACAACCAACACACCAAAGGGAACTTGGACATAGACTTTTTTTCTTTTTCCTTTTTCTTTTTCTTTCTTTTTTTGTTGTTGTTTGTTTTTGTGGGTTTGTGTGTTTGATGGTCTGTTTTTTATTTTTCCCTTCCTAGCAAGGAGACACCTTTCACTGGTGGTACTGCCTCATAGGCCCCCAGTGTATGAAGAGGCTCTTGGCCCTCATATGACTCCTGAACTGTGGTGAGGGACTCTTATGTAGGGACACTCCACCCCAGAGGAACAAGAGGGAAGGGTTGGGGGTAGAGGATGGGAGGGCGGGCTGGGAAGGGGGGAAAGAGGACAATATGATGGAGATGTAACCAGAAGCAACAAATAAATAAATTTATTAATTTTTAAAAAGCAGGCAACAGGTTTAAAACACTGTATATAAATTAAAGGTTACAGCCATTCAACCTGGTTTTATAAACCTCCAAGAGTCGAAAAAAACCTTAGAGCTAAGGTAAAATACATGAAATGCGTGGTGATAGCCCATGCCTTTAACCTCAGCAGAGATGGGAGGAGCACTATAGAGTCTTATAAATTCTAGAGTTACACGGAACAGGGTGGTGATGGTGCACACCCTTAATCCCATCATTGAAGAAGAGTACACCCTTAATCCCAACACACTAGAGACAGAAACAGGTAGATCTCAGAGCTCAAGGTCAGCCGGATACAAAACAAGCTCTAAATAGAGAAAAACTTAGATCCAGGAGTGGTGGAGCATATCTGTAATCCCTTCAGTTGGGAACCACAGGTCTTTGATCCCAATACTTAGAATGCAGAGACAGTCACATAGGATTTGAAAGGACTTAAGTTTAAAAGCTACTTACAAAAGGCTTACTCAATACAAACAAATTGTCCTTTGAGATCTCAAAATATACACACTAAAGGCTTGTTTAGCTCCAAAATAACAAAATAATTTCTTCTTTAAACCAGATTGA
>CAJQZJ010036656.1:0-22648 GCA_907164525.1 Lophiomys imhausi
TGTGTGTGTGTGTGTGTGTGTGTGTGTGTGTGTGTGTGTGTGTGTGTTTCTCTTCTTTTGGTTCTTCTGGTGTGAGATTATTTCCTGTGTTTTCGTGAGTGTAGTTCATTGAAAGTTTTTCTAGATATAGTAGTCTGTGATGGTATCTGTGATCTCTTAGACTCTGAAGCACATCCGACCAGGCCCTTTGGCTTTCAGAGTCTCCATTGAGAAGACAGGTGTACATGGTACAAATCCATCCATGTTCAATATAAACCATGCTTCCATTGTGACTGTAAATTTCTCTTGGGCTAGCAGGAGCGATGTGATACTCTTTCTAGATGCTACACAGGCAGCATTTGAGTTTCTCCTCCTACATAGCCACGAGATCACAAGTGCAAAGCACCACACTGCACTGTGTTTTTGAACTGTGTTTAGTTAATTTAGGTGCATTAAACAATTTTTCCTCATGAAAAAAAAATAGAGAAGACAGGTGTAATTCTAATAGGTCTGCCTTTATATGTTACTTGCTTTTTCCCTTGCAGCTTTTAGTATTATTTCCTTGTTTTGTATACTTAGTGTTATGATTATTATGTATTGAGGTTTTTTTCTGGTCCTATCTAATTAGTGTTCTATATGCTTCTTGTACCTTTATAGGCATCTCCTTTTTTAAGTTATGACATTTTTCTTCTATGATTTTATTGACTATATATATTTTTGGATCATTGAGCTAGGTTGCTTCTCCTTCCTCTATTCCAATTATTTTTAGGTTTGGTCTTTTCATAGTGTTCCAGATTTTTCTGGATGTTTTATATCAGGAATTTTTTAGATTTAACATTTTCTTTGACTGAAATATACATTACTTCTACCATATTTTCAACACTTGAGATTCTCTCTATCTCTTGTATTCTGGTGGTTCTGCTTGCCTATGTAGTTCCTGTTCAAATTCCTAAATTTTTCATCTCCAGAACTCCTTCAGTTTGTGTTTTTTTTTTATTGCTTCTACTTCCATTTTCAGATTTTGAACAGTTTTATTTGTTTCCTTCTGCTCTATGTTTTCTTGGCTTTCTTTAATGGATTTGTACATTTCCTCCAATTGTTTGTTTGTGTTTTCCTGTACTTCTTTAAGAGATTTATTCATGTACTCTGTAAGGACCTCTATCATCTTCATGGAGTGGTTTTACGGTCCTTTTCTTGTGCTTCAGCTATGTTGAAATATTCAGGACCTGTTATGGTAAGATAGCTGGAATCTGGTGGAGACATATTGTCCTGGCTGTTATTGATTGTATTCTTAATGCTGGTGTCTCAGCATCTGGGTTTGGGGTGATTATAGATCTAGTTTCTTATTTCTGGGTTTGCCTTTTTGGGAGGGTGTTTTGTTTCTTTGTTTTTATCCTCTCTGGGTTTTCAGAGAGTGTGATGTTTGTGTGTTGCCCATTTTACTGACCTGATAAGCTGGTGTGTTTATAGGGAATGCCTGCTGGTGTTGGAGGCTGGGATACAGTGATGAGTTAGGGGAGGGAGGTTAGGAGGGAATAGTCTGTGGAATTCACAGGGGATGTGGGCAGGACATAAGGGAGGCTGAGGCTGTCATTCCATTGTAGTGCTAGGGACAAGACTGAGGAATTAGGTCTGGAGGAACAGAGAGAGAGGAGGACTGCAGGTAACCTAAAAGGTTTTCTGGCAGGCATCTTGAAGAGCATTTTATACATAGTAATCACCTCCTGCCCCCCCTTTTAAAAATACTCCTTTTGGCCACAATTAGCCTACATTTGTTTGTTTTTTCTACTTTAAGTCTTTGTTTTTGCCCCTTCTTCCTCTGCTCAACTTACAGAGAGTTGCCAATTCTCCAAGTATGGGGACTTCCTTCTCTTTCAGAACACTCCCTTGAGAGGACCCCATTCAATTCTGTGACTCTCCATAGATGCCAGTACCGCCAGGCATGACCTTTCTTACCGCCCAAGACTAACTCTGTGTGGATGTTTATCAGGTACATCAAACTTAACATTCCCAAAACAAGATCTCTATTCTCTATTACTTTTATGCAAAGTCCACTTCATCCCAGTAAGACCCACCTCAGTCTTTGACATCACCATCTGCTTAATTGTTTAAACTTCAAACCCACAAAACTCCTGTACTATCTTCATCCCATCACTAAAGTCTTATCAATTTTGCTTTCAAATTCAATCCCAACTATTCCCACTTCTCTCTATGCCTGCTCCATCACTGAACTTTATCTGTTTCTTGGATGACTGTGGTGGCTTCCAGTATCCACCCAGCTAGGAGATCCTACAAGCACTAATGGGATAGTGTCATACATTTACTTATAGATTACTGCATTCTGCCATGTCCTGCCCTTGTGGCTGCTCCTATTTCTTCTTTCTCTTTCTCTCTTCCTCCCACCATACTCTTTTTGATTCTGCGAGCACATCAAGCTGCTTTTTTGACTTTTGTATTAATTGTTCTTCTTGAAATGCTCTCTTTGAACAGCCCCTTTAACTATCTCTGGCCAGTTCATCATTCAGATATGAGCTTAATAGCACCTCTTTGGTGAAATAATCTAAAATAGCCAATAAGTCACCCTTGTTCTTACCTTACCTTAATCCTCAGTGCTGCACTTTACTGCCCATTTGTTTCTTTGCTTTTGTTAACTTTTTCTTGTCCTTTATTCTTAGTGTCCACAATAGTATTTGGAGTAGAGTAGATATTTGAGGCATATTTGTACATTTAAGCTCTCTAATATGATTTTCAGCACACAAACATTACAAAGTAATTTCTCTTTCCATCTCCCACTCTCCTTCACTCCCTCCCTCCTTCTCCTCTCTCCAGGGCCTTACCTTGCCTCAGTCACCTGAATGAGTACTGGGGTTACAAATGTGCACTACCATACCCAATTTAAATGTTTTCTTTTTTTTTTTTTTCGTTGTACATCCACGTGTCTGAAGTTAGTCTAGATGATTCTGGTGAAGATAGGAATCTAATAGATTTGTGTGTGAAGATTATAGTTAATGTTTCCAGACAAAGAGGAACTTTTATTTCCCCAGAGATCAGAGATATATTTTATTTATTTATTTGTCCTTTTAAATATAAAACTTGTTCTCAAAGTTGAACAAATGGACATGTTGGCCTTGGGGCTCAAACATGTAAATTTTCCTTTTTTCCTTACATTTATGTAAGGAAATACATTTCTTGATTTGTTTATGCACAGACACTACAGCAAGTGATCAAAGAACTCCTCTAGGAGTCAGCTCTCTTCCTTCACTGTGCAGGTTCTGGAGCTCGAACTCAGGTCATGAGGCTTAACTCAGTGGTAAGAGCCCCTACCTGCTATGCTGTCCTGCTAGCTCTCAAATGTTCCATTCTACAGGCCTATATGTGGGTGTTGGCATAGGAATAAGGAATAACAAAGGAACTAATGTTCTTCAGTATCCTTATAGTATTGTTCATTGCGGAATGAACACTGCAACAACACAAGTGATATTCTCTCTCTCTCTGTCTGTCTGTCTGTCTCTCTCTCTCTGTCGTGTGTGTGTGTGTGTGTGTGTGTGTGTGTGTGATAGAATCTAGGGAATGGGCACCAAAGATGTTTTTGAGTATGTTTCTGTCCCCAAAATTCATGATCTGAAGACATAGGAGGAAAGAGAAGAAAATCGGGAGGTTGTAGACCAAAATGTTTTTCCTTGTAGACATGATTAGAAGCATAACAATGTGCCTTGCGTTTGTTTTCTGTTTCTAGGTACTGAACCCAGAGATCAGTATTTAGCTCAGTCTCTCAATTGTACACCTAGCCCAGATCATGATCATCCCTCAGAAGCCCTCCTAATTTCCTATATCAAGTATCAGTATAATATCTCAAACACTATAAATTCTGCATATTAGTTTTGCCTGTTCTTACATTTCATGTGCATGATACTAGATAGGAGCTCTCACTTCTTCCACTAGATCTTGTTCCACAGTGTTGTGCAGCTGTAGTGGATGCTGTTGAGTGTGGGATCCCCTGTCTCCCACAGTTCATTCTTTCTGCTGGTCATAGGCCATTAGTCATTGTCCACTTCTTGTCTTTTACAAGTAACACTGGAGGTATTTTTAAATATCTTTTGGAGAACACATATATTTTACCAGGACATTGGCTAAAAGAATGCTCTCATATTTTTTTCACAGTTGTCAATTATTTTCTTCTCTAAGTTCATTTAGGGTTAGTAGATACCTTTGGACATAACTGATACACCTATACACCTATATCCACATATAACTTGGACCTTTTCTTTATAACTTAGGTTTTAGCATACATTTTTGTTTCTTTTTTCTTCAAAGAATCTGTTTTTATGTCTGTTCATTCCTTTATAACTACCTATATCAAGACATCATTAAAAATATCTTGAGAATTTTGGTTTGCCTTTTCTTTTCCTAAAAACTCTCTGTGGTCTCTTTCTATTATCTCCTTTTTTTTTGAAAAGAAAAAAAAGAAAACAACAATAAAAACAAAACTCCTCCTGGCACTGTTGAGAATGTGTTCTGCAGATCTTTAGGCATGACTTCACCAGATGATTGGATTTAGAATGATTCAGGCTCCTTAGGCACAGTTGATAACTTTGCCAATGAAAAGAATAAAGGGAAAACAAGGGACTAAAGGAGTTGACAGTCAAAACCAACCATCACAGAAGTACATAAAGGAGATTTTTGAAAAGCTAACATATGCCTTCTTTTCTCACTACACTAGGTCAGTAGGTTGACACTTTTTGTTTTTCTTCAGCAAATTTTTCCCCATCAGGTGGAACTGAAGAAAAACATTCTGTTAGTCTTTAGCCTGAGATATCTTGCCTCTGTGTACTTACTATGCAGAAGAAACAATTAACAAACAATATCATCTATTGTGGTTCTTTTCAAATTCTAGTGTGCATGATTTTTCACCTTGGGGTCTTATTAAAATGGAGATGACAATTCAGAAGCTCTAGACTGGGCCCCAAGATCTCTGTGTTTCAATCCTTGGTGATATAGGCACTGCTGACAGGAGACCACAATTTGAGTTGTGAAGCCTTGGAACTCAGCCAGAAGTTCCATGGGACAATTATTTGCCCTCCACTCATTTATACTGACAAACAGCAGCCCAAGAACCTCTCTGAGATGAAGAAGACAATGTACCCTCCCAGATACTGACATAAAGAAAGGAGTGGGTCAGGACAGGTATGAAATCATCCCTTTCTCTAGGTATGGATAATCCAGGTCCTTTGCCTTCAGGTGGCATAACTCCCAGAATTCTCTAGATTGCACTCAGGGACCTCCAATGATAACTGACTTGAAAATATTGTTTCAGTGACCTCTCCGCCCCTTTTCCACTTCCCCATTCTCCATCTGTGTCTCTTGAGATCACCCCCTAGATAAAGCACGTGTTCTCCAATTATAGCCTTCAAGTTATCACCTAAAAGGGCCAAAACTAAAGCAGATTTCTGCATTGTCATTGAGCCAGGAAGTGCTTTTGTTCACTTTTTTTTTTTTACAATTTGTGCACCAATATAATAGATTTTTTTTAATTTAAGGTGTATCTTTTCCCTCCAACATCTTCCCCTTTTAGTCCAATAAGAGGCTCTTTTTCTTATAACAATAAATATAATACAAAACAATAAGAAAAATTAGGCAACAATTATGAAAATTATAAGGTATAACATACATTCCCAATATCCAATCCATATGTATTTGGCAACTGATAATAATATTCTATTAGTTATCTATGTCAATGAGTTTAAACCTCTATACCTAACTCAGTTTCCATTCTAACTTGCATTACGAACTTAAAAACATACTAGACCTTTTGATAGCAACTATGTCAAGCTGTTTAGGATAATTAAGAAATGCAAACTAATAGTCATTCAAACTTGTTGTTTTGTTAGGTACTAGTTTAGTGTATCACAGATGCTTTCTAAGTTAATTAGAAATCAAGTTGCTAAGAGATGAGCAATATTTGCTGATTCAAATATATGGAGATAGATAGGTGGTCTTCAAAAACCTCAAGAGATCTGTAGAATATGACATTTAAAGATGTTTTCTTAAAATTTTTTGATAGTGAGATATGTCAGCTCCTAACAGCACCCCCATTCTACTCCAAGTAGATGATGAGCATCAAAGAACCTTCATTTGGAGGTGGCTGCATTAGTGGCAAGCCTGTCACTGGGCATGAAAAATCCCTAGCATCAACTGTAGACAGACTGCTGTCCAAAAAGGACAAAACTTGGAAGCAGGTAAGTCGACAGCCTAGCTCTGCCAAGACAAGGTGGGAAAGTCCTTCATAATTCCTGCTTTACAATTAATATCTGTCAGAGATACTGGGCCAAAAGGATGAAGATAGATGTTCCAATGTTATAGAGAGAAATTGGGGACTGTCCAGGCAGCCAGTTGTCTGCTATTTCTTAGTTTTGGAAACTGCTTGCTCTCTACTTCCTGTTTATTCAGATATATTTACCCTTCTCAGGTCTCTGATGTGGTTGAAGACTAGATAGTTACAGTCTCACAGTTAAGTTTTAAGTTGTTTAGGAATTAAAAAGATGCTCACTTATAATTGGGTTTTAGCCATATAGTACAGGATAACTATACTATAACCAATGCACCAAAAGGAACAGGAACGTAGATCTTGTTACCTGTTAAGGAGACACTTTCCCCTAGTTGTGCTGCCATGTAGGCTCCCAGTACATGAGGAAGCTCTTAGCCCTCACATGACTGCTGAACTGATATGTAGGGACACTGCACTCTGGAGGAGTAGGACAGAAGGGAGAGGGGGTAGAGGGTGGAAGGGGGGACTGGGAGGGGTTGAAAGAGGGCACAGTGATGGAGATGTAACTTGAAGTAATAGATAAACATTTTTAAAAAAGAAAGACAAAAAAAGGATGTTCTAGACTTTGTTCACTTTTAATACAATCCCATTTCGAGAAAGCAAAGTTCTCCAGCACTTACTTCATTAGTATGACAGCAAACTTTCAGACGGCTGAAAATAAGGCCAGTGATAAAGAAAATTCTTCCATATCTCCAGACTGCTTGCAAATCATGTCCACAGGTTTAATTCCTGGGCTCTGCAGCAAAGTAGATTCTGGACCTCCTATCCCCTCCCCAAGGTACCGTATCTCTGACTTTTGCCTCTGAATGTGGCCATGTCCTGGCTGCTCTCTCTTTGGCTTTCTCTCTTGTTCACTCTGCTTAGAAGACACTGGTTCTCATCCTGTGGGTGGTAACCCCTTTAGGGGTCACATATCAGATATTTACATCACAATTCATAACAGTAGCTAAATTACAGTTGTGAGGTAGTAATGAAAATAATTTTCTGTTTGGGGGTCACCACAAACTGAGAAACTATATTAAGGGGTCAAAGCATTAGGAAGGTTGAGAACCACTGGCATAGATCCCTGGGATGAAGAGACTTTCTTGAATCTTTCACTTGATTAAAACCCAGCAATGACATATTTCAAGTCTATACCAATACCTGTCTTTCCAAGCTTTATATGAATTGTCATCGCTCCTCCTTGTCATGTTCCTAGCTATGTTCTGCTTCTCCAGGTAAGAAGTGGATTTGAACATTGACATTTGTCTCCGAGTTCATTTTAGGGGATTTGGGGGCTGCCTTGCCTTGTCCTTTCTCTATTCTCATAATGTGGTGAGATGAACCTTCCCCCCCCCCCTCAAGAATCTGAACTGGAAAGTCCCCTTCCTGTGATTTCTCTCCTGTTTGGCATTATGTGCTGAATTTTTTACATTGATGATGTGGACCTCTGACAGGCTGTGCCGCCCTGCAGATTAAGTGGCCACCTCTCTGAGTTTCTTGGGTGACCTAGTTAGAGACCCTTATCCCTTTGAACTTGGTATGTTAGAATACAGGCTGCATCAAGAGAACTACTTTTTTTTGTTTTTTGTTTTTTTGTTTTTTCGAGACAGGGTTTCTCTGTATAACAGCTCTGGCTGTCCTGGACTCACTTTGTAGACCAGGCTGGCCTCGAACTCACAGAGATCCACCTGCCTCTGCCTCCTAAATGCTGGGATTAAAGGCGTGCGCCACCACCGCCCGGCTGAGAACTACTTTTAAAGTAAACACTAAAAACATCAAGAATGGATGACTAACTTCTCTCTAATTTTGGAAACCAAAGAATACCACTTTTGTGTTACCCATCAGAAAAAATATCATAGGTATTAACAAATGTATAACAAATTTATTTTCCATAGGTCTAGGGAGTGGAAGTCCAAGGTCTAGATGCTAGAACAGTGTCTAGTCAGATTTATCATCCTGGCTTTCAAATAGCTTAGCTATAGTGTTCTCAGTTGAAGGAAGACAGACAGAGGGAGGAAAAGTGGGGAAGTGAGGAAAAGACAGTGGGAGAGGGGCAGGAGATGGGGAGGGGAAGGGGACAAGTTTATTTCCACTTCCTATAAAGCCATAGTTCTATTGGAATAAGTCCCCACTCATATGACCTCATTTAATCTTGATTTCCTTCTAATACCTTATCTCCAAATGTGATCACATTGGGGGTCAGGGCATCAACATATAAATAGTGTTGGGGCAAAATTCAGCCCTTAGCAGCAGTGGACCCAGCTCTGCAGTTTACCAGTCCTCCCCCAGTATCTTACCTATTTATCTGACTAAAGCCTGGAAAGTTCATAACGAGATTTATTCTCATTTAAAATGTGTTGTTTAAATGTAAATGGGCATGGAACCTGGCTGATGTGTCTCAGCATGCTTTGCCTCTGCCTAGCCAATTGGAATTCAACAGGTATAATGTCAATAGATAGATAGCTACAGGTTGGGACTGGCCACACCTAGAGAACAGAATGAGTACCACAGACAGACTCAATTTTCTGAGGGTGTCTGTTAACTTTTGGTAAGGATTGTATTAGTTAATCTTCAAAGTTATTTTCTTATCAGTTCCTGTAAAAAAAAAAAAGCCCTTGCAATAAAATAATTTAGTACTTTGCTTACTTGGATATTTAAGAAATATTTGAGGGACATTGTTTTTTAATGAAGCATCATACTGATTCCATGCAAAAAGTGATAGAAGCTTAAGTTCTCAACTTCTCAATGGTCCATCCAGTCCTCTACCAACTAGAATTCTGCATCAGCCCATAAATTATGTGTAATGACAGCAGATGTTTGTGTAATGGTGCTGTGAGCTACTAGAACTTAAAGTACTTTTTGAAATGTCAACGATTAATTATGTGTAGATAATTTTCATAATAACAACTGTGATTATGTGAAACTCATGGTGATGGTTTGTTACCAGCAATAACCTTTTTTTTTTAATCAACTATAGTACTTTGCTTTCATAATTCTTCCTCTGCTAGCATCACAGTGGTAACTGAAGTATAGTGAAGTATGTCATCTCGTGGCCATTGTTGCTGGAATCTGCCACCTGTAGACAGTCCACACAGGCAATCAGAACAGGGTATCACCATCAAGCACCCGGTTCATCCACTAATGTGGACTTTGCTGTCTGGGGGCCTGTTGATGCTGAGTCAGTGCTTGGTCAGTATCTGCTAGGCAAAACATATCTGGAATTCTAGCTCCCTTTAGGTTTGTTACAGTTACCCTGGCTTTGCATTCTCTCATATGGAGACTCTAGATTTGAATAAATGTGCATGCGCACGCGCGCGCGCACACACACACACAAGAACACAAGAACATACCAGGGTCTACATCTGAGAAGAAAACTGACTCTCCTTCCTTCAGCAGCCATAAATTGCTCCTCAGTTAGAGATGGGACTTCATGAGCCCCTCCTCCATCTATGCATGAGAAGCTTTAGATTAGTGTCATTCTAGTTTTGTTTCTTTTGATGTGATAAAATACCCTGACAAAAAGCAACTCTGAGGAGAGAGAGTTTATTTTTTTCTTCACAATTTCAGGTTACAGTTCATTACTGAGAGGGAGTCACAGTCTCAAGAACTTGAGACAGCTGGTCACATTATATCCACAATCAAGAACAAAGATAAGAATGCTTGCTTGCTTGTATTCAGCTCAATTTCTCCACTTTTATATAGTACAAAACACCCTGCCTAGGGAATGATGTCATCTACAATGGGCTAGATCTCGTGTCCATTAACATAATTAAAACAATCACCTACAGGCATGCCCATAGGCTAACCTAATTTTGGTAATCCTTCATTGTTGCCAGGTGATTCTAGGTTGCTTGGAGTTGGCTATTAACATACACCATCACAGGATTTTTTGACTGTATTTTACAACTTTCAATTCATTCAATATCCTTTTTAACCTTATTATTAGATATAGTTCCAGCTGATTTCTTTGCCTTTGGTTTTGTTCCTGAAACACTTCCGGTGAACAGCCAAGTCCACTTCTGTCAGGGTAGGAGAGAGCAAGGATTGTACAAGTGCATGTATTTGCTCACACATATGCATACACACACACACATGCGCGCACACACACACACACCTCAAACACTTCTCTTAATGATAACTGAATCCAGCCAATCTTTCATTTAGCATTTAACTGATTACTTTGGAAATTTTCAAAGCTTTATTTCTTCCGTATGCTCACAACCCACAAAATTAGTTTTGGAAATAATCCTTCTTTATCCCTTAGCTTACAAAGAATGACAAAAACTGAGTGTGCATTTCTTTGCAGTAGCAGTCCCACCCTTTCAGATTTTACCTGTGCCATCCTTCTTCTTATTGGCTTAGCCTAATTTTACTTTCCTCTCCAATAAGGCCTCCAGTTTTCTTTAGTTTCTTGACCCATTCATTCCTGCATTCTTTCTACACATTGATAAAGCTCCAATTATGTGTCAGACACCCTTATCAGTCAGCTCCTACTATGTGTCAGTAGCGAGCACTGGGACCTCAACAGTGAATTAAACAGACAGAAGCCATGCCTAGACAGCATGGAAGAAGACAACAGGAAATCAGTGAAGGATACAGTGTGTTAGGTGAGAAGGAATTCTGTCTGATTAGGAAAACAAATCCGGAATGAGGTACAGAGAGTGCTGAGAGGCTGTGCTTGGAAATAACATTTCTCTGGGCCAGTGGTTGGCAAACTACAACCTAGGGAATGCCACCTGTTTTGGTAAACAGAGTTTTGTTGGTATACAGCCAGGCTTATTCATTTACAGATTGCCTCTGGTGCTTTGATGATGTCCCCATAGAGTTCAGTGGATACAGCTTGTACCATAATGAACCACAAAGCTGTTGGGTTTTTGATGGAAAATACTATTGAATCTTTTTGCAGAAGATTGCATAGTTTTACATTAGGTAGCTGCAGGGAACCATTACCTGTATTGTGCTATTTAGTTTCCAAGCCAGTGTCCTAAGCACCAATTGTGGAACTGTTGTGAGGCAGATCTCAGGCTTTGTCTAGGGTTACTGGTGTTCTAGAGTCGTAGTATGTAACAGTATTCCAAATGCTGGTACTTTTCCCAACCTTAGTTCCTACTCCCTAGGGATAAACATAGCCCAGGTTTTACCCCAAGCAGATTGCTGGCCTGTGAAACACAGAAAGGCAGTATCATGTAAGACATCAAGATCATGGACTCTAAAGCTCTGATGCCCGAGTTTAAGCACACACTCTGCCACTTCCAATTCTGTGATCTCGGGCAAGTTACTTAACCTCTCTGGACTTTTCTTAGTTTCTTTGTCTACAAAGCAGTGTGCAGTGTCTTTGTAACAGTATACTTGCAAGATATGATGATGATGATGTGATCTGATTTGATCGACAGCCCTGATTTCTGTCTGTATCTACCACATTGGCTTACAGAGCTCATTTTGACTCTAGTTTGCACATTCGGTTATAGGAATGGCCTGGCTAGGCTCAATGCAGACTCTGAGAGCATTAGTACAAATGATGCCAAGGTCTGGCTGTCATTTTTTTTTTAATCAATATCATGTTAGCCCATCACTCAGTTTTCTTTTGACCTCTTCATGGGTTCCATGGAATCAAATCTGATTATTAAAATGATTACACTTGTGTGAACCACAGGCCATGATTACACTTGTGTGAACCACAGGCCACTGAGGATCCCTCATCCACTTTGAAGAGCCTTTGGCAGAACCATTTGTCCCCTCATGTTTCCTGGAATATCGTTAACCTACTACTCTTGGCTCAGATGTCATTTTCTCATCAGAATTTTTCTTGTGTTTGGTGCACCACCCCAATTCAAGACTCCTGACCACTTCCCTGCATTGTATTTT
The DNA here is from genome assembly GCA_907164525.1 of Lophiomys imhausi. Lineage (NCBI taxonomy): Eukaryota > Metazoa > Chordata > Mammalia > Rodentia > Muridae > Lophiomys > Lophiomys imhausi. The sequence continues at coordinate 12,152 of CAJQZJ010036656.1, forward strand.
TTTAAAGATCTGTTTGTTTTTATTCTGTATGTATGGGTGTTTTGCCTGAATTTATGTATATATACCTTATGCATACTGTGACCATGAAGGTCATGACAAGGTGTTGGATCCCGTAGAACTGGAGCTATAGACAGTTGTGAGCCACCATGTAGGTGCTAAGAACCAAATCTGGGTTCTTTGTAAGAATAACAAGTGTTCTTTGCGTTACTGAGCTATCTGTCCTGCTCCACCTCCACTTTACATTTCTATTTCACGCTTTCTGACTCACACACAGGCTTTACCAAGTTCCTGCTCTATCTTACTCTAGCTTCATTGTGTTGTTATGTGCGTAGTAAAAAGAAAACCCTATGTTTTGCCTGTAAGATTCTTTTTGTTGTTGTTGTTTTCAGAAATTATGTCTTCACTACAATTCTGGAAATAATAGAAAAAAAACAATGAACAAACAAATTTATCATCAGACAATGGAGTCTTACTGTATACCAAATAGAGATTAAGAGAGTAGTCACCTCATCCTCAACCCCTTCTTTAGAGGGACTGCATTTTTTAATCTAATTGTTAACTAGTTCAACAGCTTTACTAACCAATACCACTTCCTAATGTTTTCTAAGTACACACTGAACCACTCTTATCTGAATATCTAAGGTCCCAAGTGGCTTCAAAGTCTGAAGTGTTTGTTTGTTTGTTTGTTTGTTTGTTTTTGAGTGCCCTACACAAAGTTCAAAGTGTTTCAGATTTTGAAGCATTTCAGATTTCAGATTTGGGGATTTATAGATGCTCAATGGGTAAAATCTATACATACATCCTCAATTCAAAATAAGTTCAAAAATTGAAACACTTCTAGTCCCAAGCATGCCAGATAAGAGGTGCTTAACACATATTGTAAATTTGGATTATTTTTAGGATAAAACAATTGCCCTACATAACTGTAACCAAAACGTAATGTGAAAAACTTGAGAGAGACTTATGTGAGAGAAAAACTTAATAAGAGGGAAAAAGAACTTAATGAGGGAAAGCATAAATGTCTCACTCTAGCCTAGTCTAGAGTGAGGGCAATAGAGTAGAGCCACTGAGTGAAATGGAATGTTTTCTAACTTGGAGCTAAGGTTTTTCTGGCACCTTGGCAAAATGTCAATCTGACTCCTGCCAAATTGTGTCTTAATAGTGATGATCATACGTGACACACTTCTTGTTTGCTAACTTTCTTTGTACTAATAAGCAATGTGCTGTCTGTATCATGGCCTTTGAATTATATTATTATATAATACATGTGTTTACGTCATGGCTCTCTTAGAGACTTGTCTTCGTTTACATTGGAGTTTGCTTGAATGTCTGCCAGTGTAGGCAGTCCAGAGAAGGCACAGTTGTGTCCCTTTTGCCTCACATAGTGCCTGGCACATAGTATTTACTCAACAAATATTTATTGACTGGGAATGAACCCAAACAGGACAGAGGACTTGCCCTCCATGCAATGGTGGAGTCCTACTACCAGGTTCAGGTTGGGGATGACCTGGTTGAGGTCCCTAGCAGGATGAGAGAATGAACCTCTTCTCTCCAAATTCCTCTTATCAAAAAGATAGACTATTAATTTAGCCATCTGAGTTGCTTTATAGTACAAAAGCCTTTTTAGATAGGGCCTTTACACTGAGGATCAACCACGGAGATTAGCTGTTCAATCAATAAGGTGGGGGTGGAAAAATAGGGCATGGGAAAGGGGTCAACAAAGGACTGACTGTATGAGGTGGGCTGGTCAAGGAGGAAAAGGGGCAGAAGGACTACGAGCATGGCAGACATAGTCATTTCTAGAGTTGCACAATGCCACCCACAGGCCATAAGCAAGTATGAAATGGTCAGGAGGGGTGTCTGGTTCAGTTCCCCTAAGCAGGCAATGATGATGGTAATGCTAGGCCGAGCACTTTCTCTTTACTGCCTGATTCCTTACTCTGACCAGCTTTGAGGACACAAAGATAGCTGTGAGCCCCATTTTATAGATAAAGAGAGGCAAAGATGCAGCAAATAGAAATAACCATTTTATTATGTAACTTGTGATGAGTTCACATTAAATATCAGTTATTATTGTTATGACTCAGCACAAAAATCCCATTGCATCTCTCCATCTCTCCTTTTCTCTGTAATATTATATGTAAAAGGGCCTTAAAAATGTTGTCAATGAGTGGGCATCATTGGATGGGGGATACAGCTGATTGGTAGAGCTCATGCTTTGCATACATGAGGCCCTGGGTTCAGTTCTCAGCACCACACAACAACAATAATGTGGCATTATTTTATATAATAATTAGGAGCAGTTTATATCACTTATGGAAAGGAACTTTTTAAAGTGGATTTTGAGATATTACAACTTGGTTTTACTTGTAGGAGTATATTGCATGTTATTCAGGCAGAAGTGTTTTCATAGGAAGTAATATTGTCAACGCCTTCCTAAGTACAAAACTGATAATTGCTATATTGAGCATTTACTATGTGCCAGGGATTACTTTATATGTTCTAAATGTATCAATATATTTGTATGTCCAAACAGCCAAGAGACAGACACTATTTATTATCTCCAATTTGTAGATGAAGACACTGAGGCACATTTTGTAGATAAGAAACCAGGATATTTATTTGCTTGAGGTTTAGGGGCAGCAAGTAGAAGAGTCAAAATTGAAATTCAAGGATGTATACTCCTTTAAATGCTTTTCCTTAACTTTACATACAACCAAGAGATCTAGCTTTCTTGTGGTTAACACTTTGTGGCACTCACAAGGATCTATAAAGTTATTGAACACTCCTTCCTGAGAACCACACCAGCTGTCAGTTGACATTCCCATTTTGTTCTGTGGCTTTGTTTCATGTCGTTTTAAGGGGCTTTTAAATATTTTACATTTATTTTTATGTATATGTATGTGCCCTCTTGTCTGTATGCATACCATATTAGGGAGTATACTGCCTGCCAAAATCAAAAGAGGGTGTCAGATCTCCTGGAACCTGAGTTATAGGCTGCTATGGGCCGTCACCATGTGGGTAATGGCAACTGTCCCTGGTTTCTATGCAAGAGCATCAAGTACTCCTAACAGCTGATCCATCTTTCCAGCTCCTAAGACAACATTTTTTGAGACAGAGTCTCACTATGTAGGGCATACTGATCTTGAACTCACAGCATTCCTCTTCCCTCAGTCTTCTGAGTGGTGAGATTACAGAAGTATACTACCAACCCTGAAATTATTCTTCTTAAGCCCCTCTGTAGCTTGCTCATGTCAGACAAATGCTGTACCATGAACTGGAACCCCAGCTTTTCAAGCCCATACCTTCCAAAGAGAACCTGGAAGACAATGGAAATGTTTCATTTTATATTTATGCAGCATTTTCCTTTTGCTGTAAAATTTTTTGTCTGTCCCTGAGACTAACTTGTATGTGTGAGAACTATGATTGCTGTGATGTCAGCATTCTGGTTCACCATTTGAATTCTAGTTTTACCAATAGAATATTTTTGTCATTCCATATACTGAGCAGTAAAGTGTGGCTTAAAAAGCAGGTGTGGGGTCAGAAGGACTATTAGGAGCTACCTCTAGAGAGTGGCCTTACTGCCGTGCTGCTTACCCTTCAACTGAGGCACACAAATGCTACCTTACTCACCTTGCAGTGGATTCAAATGAGTTACAACCCTTGGAACTGACAGGCCCAGTGCACCTCACAGTTCATGGTGCTGAATGATTTGCTTGGTAAGTAACTCGAATTCATGCAGCTGGCTCCTGTTTTCTCAAAGTATCTGGGGAGTTAGTCTTTTACTGCAAGGGGAAAAAAAAAAGGTTCCACGCCAGTTGGAACACCTCAGTTTTGGAAAGATCATTTTAAAAAGTACCGCTAAGCCACCCATGCTGCATCGGTGCTGGGGGTCATTTAGGAAAAGGCAGTGTCCAGACACATGTGGGTGGTAGGAATTTTATGATCTGTTCATGAGTCCAGTTTTGCAATTTTCAGAGGACTCTGTTTGGGCTGTCAATGAGAGCCATTGAACCTGACAAGTTGCTGTTTGCCAGGTCTCCTGGCAAAACACACTGACAAATCTCAGTGCTGGGTGGGTCAAAGAGGGTAGTACTAAAAAAAGAAGAAAATGGATGGCCCTGCTTTGGTGTGAGGCCAGAGCTTGATGCTACAGCCAAGTTCCCTGGTGATAGAGGAGTTTCCACTGTCAGAGGCTTCCCGTTCTGGCTTTCCCCACCCAACCTTACACCATCCAGTATTAAAAATAACTTGACTTCCGGTGTACCCACACAAGATCAGTTGAATGCCTTGGAGGGAAAAGGAGCAGGTAGTGTTGATGCTTTGGGAGAGAACGTCCTTGATGAGAGATGAAGAAAAGGAAAACAAAGAGAGGACCAGGTCACAGCTGGGAGCTTTTCCTGGATGAGTGAGCTGAGGAAAATGGTACTGCCTTCTCCCAATTCCCATGGCATTTTGTGCCCCAAACAAATTCATCAATTTTGGTTTCTTGATATTTGTTTTATTTTTAAGTTGTTTCTTATAGATTGGTATATAAAGGGGGAAACCTGAAAGGTGACATGTTAGCTGTTGGGAAACTGTAATTATGAAGGCCAAGAATATTTTGAAGCAATGTCCTATATAACCTACACCAAATAACCTGGAAAACATGGGAGTTAGGACACCGAGGGGGCCAATGATTTGTATGGGTTGATAATTAGGTTTGATAAGAGGAGTTTTGGTGGAAACTTTGTTGGACTGGGCTCTAATGCAGACCCTACTACCTACTAGGTTCCTCTGAGCCTCCCTTGGATCAGGTGAAGTCTAGACAGTGAGCAGCACTTTCTCATATTTACCATCTCTTAATTCTTTTTTATCATTACTGTGGTCAAAATACAAAGCAATTGAAAGGAGGAGAGGTTTGTTTTGGCTCGTGGTTCAGAGGCTGGAGTCCATCGTGGCAGGAAAGGTGGCTGGAGAGGCTCAGAGCAATGGTGATGGGATGCCACTCATTTCTGGGAGATCAGGAAGCTGGGAAAGAGGAATGTCAGTTCTCTGCTGGGTTTTTCCTTCCCCCCTTTTTATCCAGTCTAAGACCTGATTCGAGGGGATAAAACCACCCACATCCAGAGTGGGTCTTTCCCTCTTGATTAATTCTCTCTGGAAAAGCTCTCCCAGACACATTGAAACCTTTACCTCATAGTTGCCCTAAGGTGTTTCCTAATTTAATCAAATTGGCAATTGAAATTAGCCATCAACAGCATCCAATCCAGACCCAAGTCCCATCCATCTCCTTCCTGATAACTCATCATCACCACCATCTTCTAAGCTGTCACTGCCACTGCTACTTACCATCAATACCATAATTATGTCCTCCTTGGTATAGAGCATGGCAAGCTATTGCCCATAGGCCGAATCCTGAGAACTACCCATTTGTGTAAATCATGTTTTACTGAATCATACCCACATCCATTTATTTATAGATTGTGGTGGTTGTGTACTACAATGGTAGGTTGCATCAGAAATACCACAGCTCACAAAACCAGAAGTATTTATCCTCTGACCCTTTAAATGAAAGGTTTATGACCCCTGATGCAGAGGGAATGCTTAAATATATGACTATTTTAAATCTTCACACTTTACTAAACTGGAGTTAGATATTCATACTACATAGACAAATATGAGTCTCAATTTTTTTGATAATACCCCTGACTTGGGAGTTTTACTTCATTGAATTGCTTTAGTGTTTGAGAATGGAGCACAGAAATGCCAAACTGTGCTCTTACTTCTGGTCAATCCTCTGCCAATCCATTTACCATGCAATAGCTAGAATGATCCTGTCAAAGTGAAGATCTGAAAAGACCTCCCACTGTGTAAAAATCCTTCAGTGGCTCTCTATCACTCTTCAGAAAACAAAGCATTCATCTTTATCTTAGCTACCAATCCCCACCCTACATGGGAGCTGGGACTTTCCTGCCTCTTCAGTGTCATCTTTTATAGTTTCTTCTCCCTCTGCCCACCAGTGTCTTTCCCACTCTGGCCTGTATTTTCTTCCTTACACGAGTACTCCCTTCCACCACAGTGCCTTTGTACATGCTCCTCCTTGTACTGATGGTAGTTTTTCTCTGTCTCTGTATGGGACTAATTCTATCCACTTACCTTTCAAGCCTTCCATGACCTCTTAGATCATAAACACTATCCTTATCAAGATTTCTAGATGCTGTTCACTATAATTTCTATCTCAGTTGCAGTACTGCATTTCTTGATGTAGTTTTTCATTGCATTTTTTTGTTGGCTCCCTAATAGGGCCCCACTTGCCTTGCTCTCCAGTGGACCTCCAATCTCTAGCATGGGGCTATGAATTTGCCTCCCAGCTACTCTATAACCAAAAGTGAGTCCAATAAGGTATTGCATACATAACTGTTTTCTCTACTCCAAATCATTGTGTAACTGGAAAAGATTATCACTATTACAAACAGATGAGCAAAATGTGGTTCAGCACATCTATAATCCTATTGCTTGGAGGCTGAGATGGGAAGATTGTAAAATTAAGGCCAGACTGGACTACACAGTGAGTTCCAGGCCAGTCTTTGGTATATACATGAGTATGCCTCAGAAAACCAAAATATAAAATAAAACTAATGAAGAAAAATAATTCTCCTTTAAAGGGGAGGTTCTGAAGACATGTTGGGTGATAGACATAGGAGAGGAGGTATTTGAAGATGCTAGAAGCAATGGATCCTTCCTCTGATCATCCAGAACATGGTATGGTTATGTCAAATCCTGGAAATGTGTTCCTGAGAGTTTACCTCCTACTTTTACTACCTGATATAATATTTTGATGATTATTATGGAAATAAATGCATCTAGAGGAGTAGTTCTCAACTTGTTGGTTGCAACACATTTGGGGGTCTAAGGACACTTTTATAAGAGTCACACATCAGAAATCCTGCATATCAGATATTAACAATACGATTCATAACAGTAGCAAAATTACAAGTTATGAAGTAGCAACAAAAATAATTTTATGGTTGGAGGGTTACCACAACATGAGGAACTGTATTAAAGTGTAGCAACATTAGGAAGGTTGAGAACCACTGTTCTAGAGCAGACGATAACTCCTTCATGGAATCCTGAGGAAGAAAAAGATCCCATTCATAGTATCATCAAAAGAAAATATGTATTTATTCAGCCCTGGCATCTCACTTGACCTTTCTAAACATTTAATGTCATAACCACAAACAAATAGTAAGTTCCAAGACACCAGGGAAAAGAAAGCTTTCAAAAAGTCTGAGAAAACATCATTCAGGAGGGGAGAAAAACCAAGTTGGAGTGTAAATAAACAGACTGTAAATGTGGTAAAGGGAAGAAAAACATTTGAAGATATGACCTTCTTTGGCTTCTGAGCTGTACTGAGTGGTTTGATGTCATTAGGAAGATGATCCTATTGACTTTCTTTTATTGGTTTAGCAAACAAATAGAAATCTAGGCATTTTACCAATCACAGTGTGTTGTTTCCTATGGTTATAAATATATTTTCTGCTCTCTTAGTGTGGGCTGCCACATGAAGAAGGAGGCAGTCTTAGATATGTTCCTTAACCCTTGGGTGTCTGACTTGGAACTGCATTTTCTTACTCTATTTCTCCTCCATGGCTAGGAGTAATGGGTAGAAGAAAAAGGTCTCAAACGCATTCAACAGATTGCAATGACAATGATTCTCCTAGGGAGATTATCAGTAGAAAATGCCTTGAGATGACCTGCCGACCTCCAGCTTTCACACTACAGTCTGCTGGCCCCAGAGACATCTCACTTCACTCCATAGTTAGGACCCTATACCACGCATTGTCGCATTGTCTGCAGCATTCCAGAGTACAGTAATCTGTTTCCTGCTGCTATAATGAAATGCTTTGTATAATCGAAGGCTTTGTACTGGACCCCTGGCTGCAATTTCTCATAACAGATGGGATCACAATTACAAGGATGCATGTGAGGTGGAGACATTATAAAGGAAGATAAAGAAGCTGGGACTATTCTTTTGTAATGACTTTCTTGCCAGAACTAACTCATGGGTCTGTAATGTACTACTTTGATCTCCTCTGAGGACTTAAGGCTCCCCACTAGGCTCCAACTCTTAAAGGTCCCATCATCTCTTATTATCATTAAACTGGGTACTAAGCTTCCAAAACAAGATCCCTGGGGAGACATTTGTTAACCATATTCAAACTATAGCTCTGAGGAAATGTTTTCAAAGTAAATGAGGTTAGCTTTGAACTAGAGGAAGCCCAGGCCACCATCATAAATGCAATGATTGTTTCCCTGTGGTACTTAAAGAAAGCAAAAAAGAAGGTAAGAAAAGGAGGAGAGTGCTGAAAGAAAGGGTGAGTGAAGAGGAAAGAAAAGAATGAGGAAGAAGGCAAGGAAAAGAAGAGGTACAAGTTAGCTTTTTCCACTCAACAAAGCTCTCCTGTATTGGTTATATTTCTCACTCTTGTGACCAAATACCTTGCAAGAAGCAACTTAAAGGAGGAAGGGTTTGTTTTGACTCACAGTTTAAGGGACACAGTCTATCTAGGTGGGGACAGAATGGCAGTAGGGGGCTCTGTGGTAGTGGGTATGTGCATCTGAAATGTCTCGTTTCTCACATCTAAGCAGACCCGGAAATAGAGAGACGGACCCAGAAGTGGGCTTGGGATACAGCACTCAAAACCTGTCCTCGTTTCCTCATCACTCATTTCCTCCAGGTAGTCTCCTAAAAGTTCCACAACTTCCCCAGATAACGCTGTCAGCTTGGGATCAAGTATAAAACATTGGAGTGGGTGTGTATTTCATATTCAGGCTGTAAATTCGAAATTGACAGCTTCCAGCAACAGCCATTTTATCCATTTAGCTTTGGAACACACACTCTTGGCTAAATTCAGCAGGACAGTCCTTCTGCTGGTCACAGTTGGGACCACTCATGCATCTGCATTTAACTATAAGTTAGCTGCATGACCATTCCTGGGGATTAGCTGGCTGTTGGAGCACTGAGTCACTAGCGTAACCCAGCTTGTGGCTTTCATCATCTGGCAGGCTAGCTTTGGCTTGTTTCCATGCTTCTGTTTGCATCCCATTTGAATGGACCCATGGGGGCAAAGCAAGGACAAGGTCAGCATATGGAATGGACAGACAGACCCCACCTTTTGGACAGGAGGATTTGCAAAGTCACATTGTAAATGGACAGGCACACTGGCATGTGAAGAACTATGTTTCACCATCTACCACAGTAGGGGTAGCTACTCATTTCTTTTGCTAGCAAATTCAGCAAAGACACGGCAATCCTGAGGTTGACTTTGAAGTTCTCATGTTGAATTAAAAAGAAAAACAGCATAGAGTCTCATAGTTAAATTTTGAGTTGTTTAGGAATCAAGAGGGTGTTCTGGATCTAAGAAGATATTTTTAAAATTATGAGGCAAGTTAGTATGAAAGCTGAGTTAGATACAGAACTTTAAACTCATGGAGATGGTTAGATAGTAGAATGTTAAAGTCAGGTGCCAAATACATATGGACTGGACATTGGTAATGTATGCTAAGCCATATAACTCTTATAATCGTGGCCTATTTATTTCTGTTGTTTTGTATTGTATTTATAGTTATAAGAAAAAGAACCATTATTTGGACTGAAAGGGAAGCTGTTGGGGGGAAAAATAAATACCTTAAACTAAAAAAAAAAAAAAAGAAGGGAAGAGGATGGTGGGGCTGAGGGGGAGGAGGGTGGAAGGGTGGGACTGGAGGGGGGAGTAGGGAGGGGATTGTGATTGAGATGTAACTTGAAGAAATAAAAAATAAATTATTAAAAAAAAAAAAAGAAAAACAGCAGTGTTAACAGTGTTCTACCTTCCACAGTTTTATCTGTCAAATTAGGGCCAAATGATAACATAATTTCTTACTCATTCCCAATGGGAACAATAAAGCTTTTTGAGAAAGTGTTTCCTCGTTTTCTACCCACTAGGATTGAATTAAGACACAGTAAAGAGCTTAGTGCATATCACATGGCAAATATATTTGGAAATAAAAATTTTAACAAACTGGTCATCATTTATAACTTGTATCAGAACAAAGACATGTTAAATGCAGGAATCATTTGTATGTGTAATTTTTTTAGTTATTTGATGAGTCCATTCCCTGTGTCCAATTGCTTCTTCATTTCTCATCTGTGTATTGTTCAGTCATGTTTTCTCTCATTACTGAAAACAAAGCATCAAAACACAGATTAAATATGGAGAGAAGTGCTTGTTGTTTCATAGTGGAAAAAGAAGCTTGCAGTTAATTAGGACATGCCAGTCATAACAATCAGGACTGATTACAGGTACTTGTCTACATTCAGTTTTCCTGGTGAGATGTTTTCATGCAAATGAAAGAAAGTTCATTTGAAACTAATTTCGTATGGCTGCAGCTTAATGTGAGACTTCCATTTAAGAAATCAGTATAAGTCTTTGTGTGTGTGTGTGTGTGTGTGTGTGTGTGTGTGTGTGTGTGTGT
>CAJQZJ010036660.1:0-10582 GCA_907164525.1 Lophiomys imhausi
ACACACACACACACACACACACACACACACACACACACACACACACACACATCATTCTCTAGCTATACATCCATGTCCATTATAAAGCAGGTATTTTTCTACCTTCAAAGTCTTAGATGGAATGGGGAAATGAATTAGTCTCTGTAAATTAGAAAGTGGATTTGATCAATTTCAACTATTCCTTCACGCATCAATCTCTGTGCATCTTTTGAAATATGTATTGTGGCCCAGTTAGTCTGGGGAAGAACCTGAGATTCTGGATTTCTAGAAAATTCCTGGAGGAGGTCAGTGCTGCTGATCCCTGAATCCCACTTTGACATAGATGGGCTGTTTTGTTTTGTTTTGTTTTAGACAAAGTCTCATCATGTAACTCTGGCTGTTCTGGAACTTGCTCTGTAGACCAGACTGGCCTCCAACACACAGAAATCCATCTGCCTCTGTCTCCCCAGTGCAGAGATTAAAGGCATATAAGACCACACCGGGCTCCTGAACCCCACTTTGAAGACTAAAGATACAGACAATAAAGCAATGCAATGGTTTCCAACCATGACCTTATACCCAAATCATTTGGGAATTGATAAAAAATCATTTCTTGACTCCTACCTTCAGAGATTGGTCTGGTATAGTCCAAGCTTATGAGTTTTAACAAACCCTTGAGGGAGATAATTCTAATGTGAGGCCAAATGTGATAACTACTGAGCTAAAATTGTATGGTTACTGGGTCTTTCAGATATATTGGTTCTTAGGATTTGGTAGAAACACATGGGGCACTTTGAAAACATGTTGATATGTCAGAGTACCCTTCAGGAGTTTCAGGACTGTTCTATGTATAGGCTTGGGTGGTGATGACTTGGGTCTATAAATACATAGCATTCATCAGGTACAAGGCAAATACACCTGACTGCATATAGGCTGCACCTCTGCCAGGAAGAACATTCAAAAGAGTATTGATTCCTGCTCAATCCCAGAAATTGCAGACCAGCATCTAGGCACTAGCATTGAATAGTTATGTGATCTTTGATGGCTCTGTTGTTTACTTGGGTGCTTCACTCTGTTGCTGGAGGGCCAGCACTATCATGAACAATAGGAATCCTAAGCATCCTCTTTATAGCTGAGCACTATCAGGGGAGCCTGTACCGGGTGCCTACCTTCTGCAGGTTCTGTATATTCTGAAGATAATCTCATGTACATTTTGCAAGGCACCTTTGGCACAGTTTAGCTTATGGGTTGCTACAGTAGAGACTAGCATCTCACAGGCACGGAGAAAATTATACAGAGGGCTCTCTTTGTCTTTGTGTCTGTCTTTCTGTCTCTTGGTCTCTGTCTCACTTTCTTTCTCCCTCTGAGACAGGGATGCATGTCTTAAACCTTCTGATTTTTACAATCATTATGTTGTCAATGACCTTGAATCCCAGATCCTCCTGTCTCTAGTTCCCAAGTGCCAGAATCACCAGATTATGTAGTGCTTGGGACCAAATCCAGGGTTTCATACTTGAAGACCAGGGGCAAGGACCCCACCAACTGAGCTACATCTCCAATCCACTAACACTTCTTTTTAAAATTATGCTTATCTAATGGTCCTCAATATAAACATCCCCCTCCTTTTGCCTAAGAGAAGCTCTAAGAACATATTTTCGTTGGTTATCTGTCTTCATCTAATACTGGGTGTATCAAAGACATCCCTGGGTTTTGATTTCTTCACTTTAATTGCTCTTCGCTAATACATGTTTTAAAGATTTATTTATTTACTATTTATACAGTATTCTGCCTGCATGTATGCATGCAGGCCAGAAGAAGGCACCATGTTTTATAATAGGTGGTTGTGAGCCACCAATGTGGTTGCTGGGAATCAAACTCGGGACCTTTGGAAGAACAGACAGTTCTCTTAACCTCTGAGCCATCTCTCCAGCCCCTCTAATGCATTCCTTTTTTAATGTTTATTTATTACTTCAGATTACATCTCCATCACAGTACCTTCTTTCAACCTCTCCCAGTCCCCCCATCCCACTCTCTATCCCCATTCCTTCTAACCCCCTCCTCAAGAGTGGAGTGTCCCTATATATCAGGCCTCCACCCCAGTTCAGCAATCATGGGAGGGCCAAGAGCCTCCTCATACACTGGGGGCCTACAAGGCAGCACCACTAGGGCAAAGTGTCTCATTGACAGGTAACAAAGTCATTGTTGCTGTTCCTTTTGGTGCATTGGCTGTAGTATAGTTATTCTGTACTATATGGCTACAATCTGATTGTAAACAAATAGTTGTGATAGGCATCCTTTTGAGTCTGGGTTAGCTCACTCAGGATGAGCTTCTCTGGTTCCATCCATTTGGCTGCAAATTGCATGATATCATTGTTTCTGATGGCTGAGTAATATTCCATTGTGTAGACGTACCACAGTTTTTTTTTTATCCATTCCTCGGTTGAGGGACACCGGGGTGTTTCCAGTTTCTAGCTATCAGAAACAAGGCTGCTATGAACATAGATGAGGAAACGTCTTTGTGGTTTGGTGAGGAATCATTTGTATGTATACCCAGAAATGGTATGGCTGGGAATTGAGGTAGAGCTCTTCCAAGTTTTATAAGATATCACCATACTGATTTCCATAGTGATTGTACAAGCTTGCACTCCCACCAGCAATGGAGGAGTGTTCCCTTTTCTCCAGAACCTTGCCAGCATGTGCTGTCATTTGAGTTTTTGATGTTAGCCATTCTGACAGGTATGAGATGAAATCCTCAGAGTCGTCTTGAGTTGCACTTCTCTGATGATTAAGGATGCTGAGCACTTACTTCTTCAAGTGTCTCTCAGACAATAGGGATTCCTCCTTTGTGAATTCTCTGTTTAGCTCTGTTCCCCATTTTTTGATTGGATTATTTGATTTCTTGGCATTTAATTTCTTGAGTTCTTTGTAAAGGTCAGATGTGGGGTTGGTGAAGATTTTTTCCCAATCTGTAGGCTGCCATTTTGTTCAAATGACAGTGTCTTTTGCCTTACAGAATTGTTTCAGTTTCATGAGGCCCCATTTATTGATTGTTGGTCTTAGAGCTGAGCTATTGGTGTTCTGTTCAAGAAGTTGTCACCTGTGCCAATGAGTTCAAGGCTTTTCCTCACTTTCTCTTCTATTTAATTTAGTGTGTTCAGATTTATGTTGAGGTCCTTGATCCACTTGGACTTAGGTTTTGTGCAGGGTGATAAGTATGGGTCTAATTTCATTGTTTTACATGTCGACATCCAGTTAGACCAGCACCATTTGTTGAAGATGCTGTCCTTTTTCCTTTGTATGGTTTTGGCTTCTTTGTCAAAAATTAAGTGACCAAAGGTGTGTAGGTTAATTTCTCGGTCTTCAATTCAATTCCATTGATCCACTGGTCTGTTTCTATGCCAGTACCATGCTGTTTTTATTACTATTGCTCTGTAGTGCAGCTTGAAATCTGGGATGGTGATACCTCCAGATTTTTTTTATAGTATAGGATTGATTTAGCTATTCTGGGTTTTTTGTTATTCTATATGAAGTTGAGAATTGCTTTTTTCAGGTCTATAAAGAATTGTGTTGGTATTTTGATAGGAATTGCATTGAATCTGTGTATTGCTTTTGGCAGGATAGCCATTTTTATTATGTTGATCCTGCCTATCCACGAGCATGGGAGATCTTTCCATCTGCTGATGTCCTCTTCAATTTCTTTCTTCAAGGACTTAAATTTCTTGTCAAACAGGTCTTTCACTTGCTTGGTTAGAGTTACTCCCAGGTATTTTATATTGTTTGTGGCTATTGTGAAAGGTGTTGTTTCCTTAGTTTCTTTCTCAGCCCATTTATTTGTTGTATAAAGAAGGGCTTCTGATTTTTTAAAATTAATTTTGTATCTAGTCACCTTGCTGAAGGTGTTTATCAATTGTATGTGTTCTCTGGTAGAATTTTTGTGGTTGCTTATGTATACTATCATATTGTCTGCAACTAGGGATAATTTGCCTTCTTCGTTTCCAATTTGTATCCCCTTGATCTCCTTTGGTTGTCTTATTGCTATAGCAAGATCTTCAAGTATTATGTTGAAGAGATATGGGGAGAGTGGGCATCCTTGCCTTGTCTCTGAATTTAGAGGAAATGCTTTAAGTTTCTCTCCATTTAATTTGATGCTGGTTACTGGCTTGCTGTATATTACCTTTATTATTTCTAGGTATGGTCCTTGTATGTCCATTCTCTCCAAGACTATTAGCATGAAGGGGTGTTAGATTTTGTCAAATGTTTTTTCAGCCTCTAACAAGATGATCATGTGGCTTCTTTCTTTCAGCCTTGTTTATGTGGGGAATTATGTTGATGGATTTTCATATGTGGAACCATCCCTGCATTCCTGGGATGAGGTCCACTTGATCATGGTGTACAATACTTTTGATGAGTTCTTGGATTCGGTTTGTCAGTATTTTATTAAGAATTTTTGCATCTATGTTCATAAGGGAAGTTGATCTGAAGTTCTCTTTTTTGTTGGATCTCTGTGTGGGTTAGGAGTCAGGGTGACTGTGGCCTCATAGAATGAGTTTGGCAGTGTTCCTTCTGTTTTTATTTTGGCAGTGTTCCTTCTGCTTTTATTTTGAGGAAAAGTCTGAGTAGTATTGGTGTTAGCTCTTCTTTGAATGTCTGGTAGAATTCTGTGTGAAACAATCTGGTCCTGGGCTTTTTTTGGCTGGGAGATTTTTCATGACTGTTTCTATTTCCTTAGTGGTTATAGGGATGTTCAATCTGTTAACCTGATCTTGATTTAACTTTGGTAGGTGGAATCTATCAAGAAAATTGTCCATTTCACTTAGGGTTTCAAATTTGGTAGAGTATAGATTTTTAAAGTAAGACCTAACGATTCTCTGGATTTCCTCACTGTTGTTATTTCTCCATTTTCATTTCTGATTTTGTTGATTTGGGTTTTTTAACTCTGCCTTTTAGTTAATTTGGCTAAAAGTTTGTCTATTTTGTTGATTTTCTCAAAAAACCAGCTCTTGCTTTCATTGATTCTTTGGATTATTCTTTTTGTTTCTAAGTTGTTGATTTCAACTCTAAGTTTGGTGATTTCCTGCCTTCTGCTCCTCTTGTGAGTTTTTTTCTTCTTTTTTTTTCAGTTCTTCTAGTGCAGCTGTTAATTCACTAATATGAGCAGTCACAATTTTCTTTTTGAAGGCACTTAGTGCTATGAACTTCCCTCATAGCACTGCTTTCATTGTGTCCCATAAGTTTGTGTATGTTGTGCCTTCATTGTCCTTGGATTTTAAGAAGTCTATGATTTCCTTCTTTATTTCTTCCCTGACAAAGTGGTCATTCAATAGAGAGTTGTTCAGTTTCAATGAATGTTTATGCTTTCTATTATTTCTGTTGTTGTTGAAATCCAGCTTTATTTCATGGTGATGTAATAAGATGCAAGGGGTTATTTCAATTTTATTGTATCTGTTGTTGAGGCTTTTTTTTTGTCTGAGTATGTGGTCAGTTTTGGAGGAGGTTCCATGTGGTGCTGAAAAGTTGTATCCTTTTGTGTTTGGGGGAAATGTTCTGTAGATATCTGTTAGGTCCATTTGGTTCATGATCTCTGTTAGACTCATTATTTCTCTATTTGGTTTCTTAATGACCTCTCCATTGTTGTGAGTGGGGTGTTGAAGTCTCCCACTACTAATGTGTGGGGATCAATGTGAGTTTTAAGCTTGAGAAGGGTTTCTTTTACAAATGTAGGTGCCCTTGTATTTGGAGCATAGATATTCAGTATTGAGATGTCATCTTGATGAATTTTTCCTTTTAAGAGTATGTAATGCCCTTCTCTGTCTTTTTTTTTTTTTATTAACTTCAGTTGGAAGTCTATTTTGCTTGATATTAGGATGCCTCCTCCAGCTTGCTCCCTGGGCCCATTTGCTTGGAAAATCTTTCCCCACCTCTTTATTCTGAGGTAGCATCTGTCTTTGTTAGTGAGATGTGTTTCTTTTATGCAGCAAAATGTTGGGTCTTGTTTGCGTTTCTATTCTGTGAGCCTGTGTCTTTTTACAGGGGAGTTGAGTCCATTGATGTTGATGGATATTAATGACCAAAGGTTGTTATTTCCTATTATTTTGGTGTAGGTGGTGGTTTTGTGTTTCTTTTGGTTTAGCTGCAGTTGAGTTTTTTGCTTCCTCTGTTTTCTTGGGTGTAGTTATCTTCACTGGGTTGGAATTTTCCTTCTAGGATCTTTTGTAGGGCTGGATTTGTGGGTAGATACCATTTAAATTTGATTTTATCATAGAATATCTTGTTTTCTCCATCTATGTTGATAGAGAGTTTTGCTGGATATAGTAGAGTGGCTGGGCACCTATGTTCTCTTAGTGTTTGTAGGATGTTTGCCCAGGCCTTTCTGGCTTTTAAAGTTTCTCAGGAGAAGTCAGGTGTGATTCTGATGGGTCTGCCATTATACGTTACTTGACCTTTTTCTCTTACCACTTTTAATATTCTTTCTTTGTTATGTACATTTGGAGTTTCAGTTATTATGTGGCGCAAAAAAATTTCTTTTCTGGTCTATTCTGTTTGGTGTTCTGTATGCCTCTTGGAATTTAATTGGCATCTCTTTCTTTAGGTTTGGGAAGTGTTCTTCTATGATTTTGTTGAGGATGTTTCCTGGACCATGAAGTCAGGAGTCTTCTTTTTCTTTTATGCCAATAATTCTTAGAGTCTTTTCATTGAGTCCTTGATTTCTTGGATGTTGTGGGTGAGAACTTTTTTAGATTTCTCATTTTCTTTGTTTGTTGTACTGATTTCTTCAATCGAATCTTCCATGCCTGAAAATCTGTCTTCCATCTCTTGTGTTCTATTTTTGATACTTATGTCTGTAGTTCATGTTCTCTTCCCTTGATTTTCCACCCCCAGGATTACCTCTGATTGTGTTTTCTTTGTTGTTTTCACTTCTAATTTCAATTCTTGAACAATTTTATTTGTTTTTGATATTTCCTGCTCCAATTTGCTTGTCTTTTTCTGCAAATCTTTAAAATATTTTGAATCTTTCATTGTCTTGTCTCTTTCCCATTCATGTTGATCCACTTTGGCTTGGAGGTCTCTAATGGTATTCTTCATTGCTTGCATTTGTGAAATTGAGGAATCTTTGAATTCCTTTAGAGATTTAATTTCTTCTTGTAAGGACTCTATCACTTTCCAAAGTATAGATTTGTCATCATTTTCATTTGTTTCAGCTGTGGTGGAGTGGTCAAGGCATAGCTGCAATTTGTTGGAGTCATATTTCCCTGACTTTTGTCAGATCTGTTCTTTCACTGACCTTTTGCCTTCTAGTTGTTCTTAGCCATTTATTCCTGGTGCCTTCTGGACTTGGTGCCAAGAAGCGCGCTTTGGTGTAGAAGTTGTATAGCTTGGTGATCTGTAGCTCTCCACCTACTGGATGGGGCTGGTTCTCAGTGTGTCTCCCAGAGCTCATCCTTTCCTGTTGTGTCTCAAATGGGGACCCAGGTCAGAGGTTGTGGTGGGATGTGTTCCTGCAGGTTCCTGAGATCCCACTGGTCTTCGTATTGATGACGGTACAGGTTGGCAGGCCACAGAGTTTTGTCTGGAGCTGTAGCTCCCCTGCAGCTTACATGTCGGGACTGTGATCATGGTCCTCCCAGGCTGCTCTTAGGGTATTCTCAGGTTCAGTGTGCATCCAATCGCCAGAAGCACTGTGATATGGTACAGCCCACATCTCCCAGGCAATGAGCAATGGTCTGGGAGTGTTTCACTGCTCCCGAGTCAGAGCTCTCTGTGTTGTAACCTGGGTATTCAGCGTGTAGCAGCTCTGCTGGTATGCTCCTGGATGTCCAAGCCTAGCCCCTGCACAGACACTGCAGACTCTGGAGGTCCTAAGTTTGGGGGTTGAGCCCACCAGCTGGAGTCCTGAAAGGATCCGACAGGGAGGGAGTGTAGTCTCCTGGCGGGAAGTGCTCAGTGTCTGTGTCTGGTGACTCTGATCCTCCAGTGTCTATATTTCCAGTACCGAGTTCTTTGTTGTCCCTGACTTTTCTGGGCAGGCCCAGATAGGCTTGCACCTCACACACTGCCTTTCAGCATGCTTATATCTCTATTGTAGTCCAATCTGTCTAGATGGTCCCCAGGGCATCTATGTGCCTCTTGGCCCTAAGCACTAAGAAGCCCTTGTTGTCTGAGTCACTCAGACAGTGCACACAGGCCAAGAACTTGCTGCTCCAGGTGTGGAACTATAGATGCTGAAGATCTGGTTGCCCACTGGAGGAGCCAGCACTAGCAAAGGGGTCCGATATTAACTCCACAACCAGTCTAGGGCTTGAACTCAATGGAGTTCCCAGCAGCCTTCCAACTTGGCCACCCGCCTTTCAGCCAGCTCTGATCTCACCGTTCGTGTGGCTGTGCTGGAGCTGTCCTGTGGATACTGGCAATTGGGGCCGCTGTCCTCCAAGGCCCGGAAACTGCATTGGTGCCGGTAGCGTAGCCTGCTACCTGAAGTGTATCCCGCTGCTTTGTCTAGCTGCAGTGTTCTTCCTAGTGATTGTAAATCCAACAGAAGGGCCTGTATGTCCAACACCTTTCTGGTCGGGCCCAAATATGCTTGCATCTCCCAGACTGCTGCTCCGCTGTGGTCCTGCTGTTGTCCTGCAGCTCAGAATGTGCTGTGGTTTGTGGCCACAATTGTTCCACTGAGAATATACCTGTTCCCTCGGCTCCACTGATCTTTCCCCTAGTGTTGGAATGCCTTTGTGGAATCTGGGAGCCAAGGAGGCTGGTGAGTAACCCTGTCTGTGGTTCGGAGTTGCTCGTTGGGTATTTGAGTGGCTCATACCCACAAGTCCTCTTCTGGTGACGATTTTCCTGCTTTCTGGGAGTCAGGGGCTTCTGCGGTTTCTGCTGGTCTGTTTTTCTGAGTGTCAGAGAGAGGGGAGTCTTGCCCAGGGACTTTTATTAGTCCCTGGGTTGCTGGGTAAAACCCAGCGGGTTCACGCTTTTCAGATTGTTGCTCGGCGTCTTATAACTCTGTGGTGTTATATCTGTTTTCCCCATGTTCAAAATGCATCCATGAAGGTGGCCGCCATCTTGGAATCCCCCCATACATTCTAAGACAGATAGGTCATGTGCAGATAGGTGAGTTCTTAACCTTTAATGTGACCAGGAAAGTCACCTGAGAGTTTAGAAAATGCACATGCCTGAGACCCCTTACTCTCTGTCCCAATACCAACTAAATGACCCCTTACACTCTGTCCCAAGACCAACTGGATGAGACATGAGTGTAAGTCAGAGAAATCTATCTTTCCTCTCCTTCCTCTATCTACCTATCTTAGTTTCCTTATTGCTGTAACAAAATAACTGACAGTGGCAACTTAAAGAAAGAAGTGGTTTGTTTTTGCTTTCAATTCAACAAGGGATACTGCTTGTCATAGCTTAGAAAGCATGGCAGCAAAAGTGTGAGGTGGCTGGCCACACTGCACCCACAATCTCAAAGCTGAGAGAGATGAAAGCTGGTACTCAGCTTGCTTTCTTATACTCCCAGCCCAGGTATGGTCATATTTATATTCAGAGTGGGTCTTCTCTCCTCAGTTAAACCTCTCTGGAAACACCTTCACAAACATAGGATGTCTCCTAGATGACTCTAAATCCAGTCAAGTTGCAATATAGTTTGTCTGTCTGTCTGTGTGAATATATTTTTCAAAGTTCTATAATAGAGCTCATGTATAATAGCCAAGCCTGAGTACCACTGCACTGAAGCAACATTGAGAGGTAGTTGACTTACAAGCCAGGGATTATTTCTTTGGCCACTGCTTGATTCATATTTTTATCCAACCAATATTTCTTGATCACTTACCATGTTCTAGTGACCACTATACCTGGCTATAATGATATGAAATTTGTTAAGACAGATTTCTAGTATGATGAAACCAGTTGAGTTTTGGGACATTTAGTATGTCTTTCCTTCAGGAACACAGATAATGTTGCAAGATCCTCTCAACTGAGTAGCAGACAGTATGTCATAGAGCTCTAGAACAGTGATAAATCAGTGAACCAGAACTGGAGTTTATAAAATAGTGCTAATATCTCTCCCCCAGAAGTGTGAATGTTGCAGGGGCAGAAACCAGTGCCAGAGGCACAGAGAATGTGAAGTGACCAGTCTTTTAGAGTGAAACCCTTTTAGAGTGTTAAGTTGGTGGTACCAGACAGCTGCTAGGGTTGAGCACTCAGCCAATTATATCTTATTTGTGTCTCATATATATTTTTTCCTTTAGTGATCTGCAGGATCCCATTGTCTGTCTTTCTGATCAACCACATGGCCCACCATTATCTCTTTCCAGCAAGCCTGTGCCAGTTGTACCTCAGACCACCACCATTTTTTCCCACATTATTAGTAACTTCTCTTTGGCTGAACCCCTTGATCATGGCCTTATGACTCCAAGTACACCCTCTCTGGCACAAGAGATTCGCCTTCCATCTTCCCAGCCTGCAGCCCCTCTTGCTTCCAGTCCTGCCATAGACTTGACTGGTAAACCTGGAATGGCCTCTTCCTCTCTGCCCCAAACTGAGGTTTCCCAGACCTTGTCACCTGTGCAGTCCTCCCTTCCCTCTCCTACTGCACCAGCATCATCTG
>CAJQZJ010036663.1:0-44062 GCA_907164525.1 Lophiomys imhausi
ATATATATATATATATATATATATATATATATATATATATATATCCCCTGGGCTGTTTTTCTCCACACCATGCCGATGTTCCACGTCATGTGGAATGAGGTTCTTTTCTCTAACCCATGGCATGTGTCTTCCTTCCTGCTCTTTGTTTCTTCTCCTGGAGGCTTCTACTACCATGAACCTCTCTGCTTCAGAAGCCTGAGCACCTTAGTCCCGCCTACCTCTGACTTTGCACAATCTCAAGCCTCAGGATTCATTCAACCAATCAGAGAATGCCTCAGAAGGGGTGGTAACCAGATCTCAGCATTGAAATCAACCTTTCAGAAGCTATGTTATTAGACCTTCACCAACAATAAACTGTAGATGTATTTGTAGCTGATCACCTACCTGGTATTCAAGATCCCAGCTATGAATCCAGCTAAGCTCCTATTAGAAGAAAATCTTTGTTTCAAATTTAGTTCATTATTGTCAGTAGAACAATAATCTGGACAAACGCTCCACAGTCCCAGTGGAGTTTCTGGTGAATGAGAGTCTGTGCTGTGTGAATGCTTATAGCCCCTCACTGAAGGTTCAAGGTCACGATGACACACAGAGCTTTATTTGGTGACTAGACATTTCTTTTTTTCCAAAAAGTTCCACCATAATTGCAGATAAGGTGACTTCTTACTGTGAGTTGTCTACCACACTAATATGAGAGACTACAGCCAGAGATAAATTTATAAAAGAAACTTGATATTCATCTTGAGACATTTAGGGCCAAAAAATTAATTTGGGGTGTTTTTAATCTGACTCTATTCAGCAAAACCCTTTAGGCTAGACTTTCATGATTCTTTTTCAATAATAAGTGGATTTGTGTGGAGGTTAACTTTAGAGACAACATTTTTCAGTTCAGTGGATATCACTCTATAACAGGGATTTTTTTTTAAAGGCTATGTTTTGTTGCTTCAGACGGCATCTACCCTGAGGTGTAGAGTTGCCACACGGGGCTGAGTATTTCCAGGACTTCTAGCTTTACTGAACATCTGCTTTTCACAACCTCATTATAAGGAGGAAAATCTAAGACACAGAAAAATATTCAAAATCCCCAGGACAGAAAAAACAATCCCCTTTTGTTCTCATCCATAAACGAGCAACAGATTTCCATGTGAGCCCATTACCCACATGAGGGCTTTTAGCTCTCGTCTTCATCAAACTTTGGTGAAGCAGGATTTGGAGTGCAGGTGAGTATAGTTAGGAGAGTAATCTGTGAAAATTAGTGTCTTCAAAGCAGAGCAGAAAAGGGGCCACCAGTATCAGACATCAAGCTCCCCCCCCCCCATTATATAAGGAAAGATAGGAAACAGGATTGCCCAGACAGAAAAAGCTTCAGACAAAACACTAGCTGTTGAAGGAGTGCCAGAGCCAGACAGAGGCAGAGTGTCCTTCCACAGATGAGAGAAAAATTCTTCTCTCTGAATTCTGGGAGACTTGACTTCTCTTCCACAGATAATAAAAACACTTTCCTGAAAAGTAGCATGCACTGTCTGCTCCATGCTGCAAATAGTAAGAGCTTATCCAGGGCTTCTGGGACTAAGCTTTCTTCCAGGAGACAAGCATCAAAACCCTGTCTGAATTAGTTACTGGGTATGTCTGAGTGACTGGGTATGCATTAGTGGAAATATTTTTCCTTTGCATTTTAATTTGTGGAGTAACTGTTCTAAGATGTTTTGTATGACCAAGACCTAGAGCTGCATTAATAAGAAAAGGTTCATTCTGCATGATATAACATCCATCCATTTGAATATACGTGCTCCTCAATTCACAATGGGGGTACAGCTAACAAAACCCTTATATATTAAAAATATGTTTTAAAAGCACTTAATAAAACTCAACTTACCAAGCATCACAGCTCAGCCCAACCTTCCATGCATGAGCTCATTTATTGTAACAAGCTTATGGCTAGTCAAATCATTTACCATAAAGCCTATTATGTAATGGAGTGTTGAATATCCCATGCGATTTCTTGAATACTGTGCTGATTTGGAAACAGAGCTATTGAATGTGTGTTCTTTCGTGTTAGGATTAAGTTGCAAAGTCCCAAGATGAACTATAGTGAGCCATGCTTGAACCATGTATACACATTTTCTTCATATTTGGTTGGGAAAATGTATGTTTAAAGCTTTATACTAAAATTGCCAAATCACAATTATATTAGTTATAGAATAATGATCTAAAAAACAGAAAATAAATCACAAAACTACAGAATTTCTAAGTGGCAGTTGGAAGGAGGTGACTCAACAAGTAAGAATATGACTTGTTGCAGAAATATTAAGTTCCTGAGTTTAAATTCCTGATGCCTATGTGACAAGCCAAGTGCTGTTCTGCACCTGTGTTTATCACTCAGTTGCTGTGTGAGACAGGAAGCTTGGTGGCCACCAGTCTAGCTCCAGGTTCAATAAACCTTTACTCAAAGTAATATGGTAGAGAGGAATAGAGCAGGCCACCTGATGTCTTCCTCTTCAAACTCAGAAACATCTCTGGATGCTGTTACTACGTTTTCATCTTAAAAATCTCTCCTCTACTCACTCACTCACTCACTCACTCAGACTCCCATTTCCTATGGAGTGTAAACTAATCTCCTCATGGGTTCATATACCACACATCCACCATACATAGACACAAATACATGTGCATGCACACACATGAAGCAGAAAAAAAAATCTTAAAAAACAACTAAGAAACCTTAAGATGGTGGATCTTCAAGAAGTGGGGAAGACAGATTCACTTGGAAATAACATTTTATCGATGTATTTAGCCCAGCATTTATATGATACAAATCACTGGAAAACATTATCAAGCTATATATATTGAACACTGTTGCAAACGAAAAGAACATAAAGCAATTAGACAGATAGTATTTTTCCTGTTAGAATGAGTAAAAATAGGGAAACCTACTGGGTTATAAGAGCAACTATCCAGTACAGCTGCAAAATCAAAATGATTTTTAAAAAACTAGATAATGTATTCACACCCAAGTGAACTCAAATAATGATTGTAGGTGCATGACATGAAGGCTAGCTGCCTAGCTGAGGTTAAAATAGTTGACTTTTGACACACAACTAAAGGTAGACAGACAAACTCAAAAAACCAAACTCCTTCACTCAACATCTAGTGTTCATCTCCAACACTAGACTATCATAAGTTCATTTGATCACCTCCCATATTTTCCAAAAGATTCAGTTTTAACATAGAAAACCTCCCCATAAATCAAGGTCTGTGCATGTCCACTATAAACCACCTCACTCATTATGTCGCATGACAGCCATAGGACTATGTCTCTTTCTCTTAGTATTATCAACTACTGAGGAAAAATTGATGATTCAAAGCTGTCCAACAGCTGTTTGTTATCTGATGCTTCATAGACTTGGCAACTCTGAGAGAATCGTACTATTATTAGCAATAATACAGAGAGGAAAATGGAGAATCTTAGAGGTTAGAAATCGACTAATCATCAGAAAACAAAGTTGCACCTCAAATCGGTGACATCATGACCTGAAGTGCAGGCCAACTTTAGGTAGCTTATCCTAGGCATATAGGCAGTCGTTGTGTAGGAGATAGACATATGATTGACTTATATAAAGTATAGGAACCCTGTTGAGAAATAAACTAACAAATACTCTGCTGTCTCATGTTTTTGCCATAAGCATTTAACTGCTTTCATTCACTTTATCATTCTCTCACTACCCTCTGCCTCCAATGTGTGCCTGTCATTGTTTTGACTCTTCCTTGGTGAGTGACTATACTACATTAAAATATTATCTCCCTAGCTGCATGTGTTGGCCACCTGATCTGACAAAGACACTGAAGAATCCTCCTGTATCCTTGGAGGACATCTCCTTTTTAAGAATAGTGCCAGCCATTCTGGTCTTGAGGAATTACTGGCATGGTTGATGAAATTTAGAATTCTGGATTCTATATAATGAGACCCTGAATGTGGCATTCCTTTCAGGACTTGCCATGTGCAGATACACTGTCTTATCTGACCACACCCCATATTTTTATACTTTGCTGTTGCTGTTTTGTTTTCCATATAGCTAATAAGCAAGGATATCCTCATTCTACCCATGAAGGTCCAGACACATCAATGAAAAAAAAAAAATCTGAGAGGCTACAAAGCCTGAAAATCTGAAAAAGTATCGAGATAACCCAGAACAAATTAATGAGGCTCTAAGGACCAAGATGCTGGAGACTGGGAGTATGAGGCCCTAGGAGACTGAAGTATATAGACTCAGAGAGCCAATGTTCACCTGGTTGATACTGGAAACCAAATGCTGAGAAGGGCCCTGTGGATCTGGAGTTCAGAGCTGTGAGGATCATGTGTCAGTCATCTGCCACTATGGAGACCTCCCTACTTTTATCTGTGGAGCTCCAGCCATGAAAGAATTACAAGTTGGAATCCATGCTCGTTGGTCTATCTAAATCAAGCTTCTCACCTTCAAGACACACAGGGTCTCTGCACACAGCTGCCAAAGAGTTCTCTCCAATAAAACACATCTCTTGCTCTACTTGTTCCTAAACTACAATCATTTCCAGTTGACTGGTGTTTGAAATATGGGTTCTTCCCTCTGATGTCAAGAGGCCTTCTAGAATGGCCTAGTCCTTTTTCTACGTCTCTTTAAAGTTCTGTGAACCTTAAAAAAATGAACAAATTTCCATCTTCAACATCTATTACATCACAAATCTCAGCCTCATATTAGTCCTGAATTTATTTTCCAAAAGTAGTAATACATAGGCGAAAAAAAAAATATATATCATTGGCTTCATTTCCAAGGTTCTATCATCATTGTGAAACAGACAGTTGTGGCACAATTAAAATGTATAGTTTCATGGAAGATAAGGAGACTTTTTTTTTCCAATTAAAACTTAAGTGACAATTAAATGTGTCTCTACCTCTGAAAGAATTAAACTGTTAATGAAACCATGTGACACCTTTTCTGTTTTTCACAGGTCTGAGTGCTAGACTGGTTCAAAGGGAAATGTTTAGTGAATCAACAAGGGGTTCTGCTTTGGGGTCCTGTGTAAGGGTGCACTTCCTGTGTGTGGAGCTGACTACATCCCACCGGGGTAGCTTCTAAAGCAACAGTTTCCCCATTTGTCCTCTGATTTACAAAACCAGTTCTCAACAGGAAAAGAAAAATTGCTACTTATCCTTGAAAAGTGTCTCCTTTATGTGTGAAAACACAGAGGTGAAAATGTCAAAAATTCCACATTTCTTTGAGCCTGTGAAATCTAAAAGGATGTGAGATTTACCCATGACCCAGACTGGAGTGATGGGTGCTTCTGTCCATTGGAAGAAACCCCCGGCTGCGCTTTAATTTTTTTTTAAGTTTTAAAAGGCAAATATTAAAAATAATCTTTCCTTTAAGATATAGAATTATTATATCATTTTCATATATATATATATATATATATATGAAAAAGTCCTGAAGCTGAACCATCAATTAGAAAAGGCAAATCTTATATGCCATCTTCTTAGAGAACCTAAAATCCAATTTCATTGTGTAAATTCCTAGACCAATTTCTAAATATTAAGACTCTAAACATATGTATTCTGGTTTATATTTTTACTTTTTATTCTGCTAAGAATTTACCTACATATACAAATTATGTTAATTTGCAACTTAGTCAAGTTCAAGAGCCACTTATTCATTTAACCATACGGTGCCTTCTACTACTTGCTCTATTTTATGTGCAACTTTCTATGTAATTTCTGGGACATTTCCAACATTCATTACTCATGGTGACTAAGACATCACCCCAGACACAGGCCTGACACTTGTTTGAAATGATGAGCTGCATATGCTGGCCGGTGCTACCTCTATTCAATGTGGCAGTTCCCCTCAACCTTCAGTGCATGGTATCTGGTCCAAATTTTGTGCCCTTTTGAAGATACAAGATAAGTAGTTGTCATCTGGATCAAAGAGATGCATGATCATCCAATATCTGGGAGGTTTATGTAAACAAGGATAGTCTTAAACTCAGCATAGCAAGCCACAGAAAGTGTAACTAATCAGGATCTTATCAAATAAAAATAAACTGAGCTGAATTTTAAACTTTTAGAGGTTAAAATTTAAATAATTTAATAATGTGTACTGAAGCAGTGTTGACTTCTCTCTGTACTGAAATTTTTTTCATTTTTAGCAAAATCGGTGTTTAAAACATAAAGTAGTTCGTAGCTTTCCAAGCTAGCCCCCTCTCTGACCCACCAGTACACAATCACAGCATGTCCCTTCTTCAAAAGCAAGTAAGTCTTGCTACTCCTCCCTGACAATCTTCCATGTCACCATGAAATCTGACAGAATTAATATTTATTGGTTTATCATGGGAGGCTTGCCATTTCTTATTTTAAATTCACTTTTCCAAATTTCTTCCTATTCTATATGGCAGCTTCATTTTGAACCTATTGATAGTGTCCAAATAAAGTGCAATCACACATATTAGAGAATAAGCATTTTCCTGACTTTTGTATATGAAAAATAAACAGCAAAATTTGTAATCTATACATTATTATATGTATTACCATTAAGAAGTTTTATAATAGAAAATGACACAGTGCTAATAAGAACTATAAGAGCTATCCCCAAATTTGAATTGAAGTAGATGCTGCCTTGTACTACAAATTTATTCTAAAAGATTTTACTTTTAGTGTTGGAACTAATTCTAACATGCAGAACTCAATGAAAAAAACATTCTGCCTCTGTATATATTAATACTGCTACTTTGAAAAGAATAATTTTGTATTTTCAATGGAAAATATAAAATAAAGTAAAAAGAGGCAAATATAATATAAAAAAACCAAATCAATTTGTTAACTTTCATGGTTGAAATCAGAAGAGAACAAACATTTGAGATAAATTAAATAAAAATATTTCAAATTACATGCCACAGCACAATATATTTACTGTTATGAATCTACTATATAACTGGGAAAAATACTCCAACCACGGGCTGGAGAGATGGCTCAGTGGTTAAGAGCACTGGTTAGTGCTCTTCCAAAGGTCCTGAGTTCAATTCCCAGCAACCACATGGTGGCTCACAACCATCCACAATGTGATCTGATGCCCTCTTCTGGCTGCAGGTGTACATGCAGATAGAGCAACTCATACACATAAAATAAATAAAAATAAAAATCATAACTGGGAAAAATAGAAATGGAATAATATTACACCTGGAAACCAACTGCTGTCCTCAGGATTTAATCACTTGTCCAACTGAACTCACTAGCAGGAAAAACAAACAAACAAACAAAAATGAAGTAAGTTGACTCTAAGAAATATAAACTTTGGAAATGCTGTCTTAAACATATGTTCTACACTATCACATTGAGTTTATGAACCATGACTTCTTTCAAAAGAAGTAAATATGAGGAGTATAGTCAGATTCTGAGAAATAATAAATTTTATTACTTTTCATATACTTAAAGATTTTCTAGCCTGGCCTTACCAGAAGTTGAAAATATGCCTGGTCTCTAGATGATGGACCAGATGAAAACAGGAAACCAGTGAAGGCTTTGACTTTTGGGCTCAAAAAATATGTTCCTACAACTTTCAAAAATACTTACAAATCTTGTAAGGGAGCTGGAGAGATAGCTCATTGGTTAAGAGCCCCGACTGCTCTTCCAGAGGACCCTGGTTCAATTCTCAGCACTCACATGGCAGCTCCCAACTATCTGTTGATCTGGTTCTTCAGTCCCAGGGGATCTGGTATTCTCACACAGACATTAATGCAAGCAAAACACCAATGCACATAATATAAAAATAAATGAACCCTTAAAAAAAGGTCTTGTAAGGAAATAAATTAAAGGATTAATTGAAAATAATCAATAACAATGACAAGAGACTATTGAATATAGGGCATTGAAGTTACCATTTTTAGTGAAAATATCACATTTAATTTTATATATAAAATCAAATACTATGTATAGAATAGGATATTAATATGTATATTTTTCATATAATAAATAAAAATATTTATTCAATGATTACAAAAATAAATCAGAAGTATCAAAACCTCTATGATATGGATATGACCTGCTATAATGAGGATGGCTTGCCAATTCATCTGAGATTAAAGATATATATGTATATATTTAATAAAGAAGACATAATTATCCTATGTTTCTTTGTCCACAACTAAATCACTTGGAGATTAAACATCAGTTACGCTGGAGGAGCCACCATCAGAATTATGTCTTGCCTTTTCAATAACACTAGTAAGTCTTTCTCCATTGCTCATTCTGTGCTGGACATGTTTACAAATGGCATGTTTGTATTAGATCTATTAATATATCACTACTTTAAAAGGTACATGATTATTTTCTTTCATTATAGTGATGAGAAATAGATATCTGAAGTGACATGGTCATGAGGTTCAAGAGACCCATAGGAATTCACATCTCTGCACTCTGGATCGGGGTTGTGCAGCTTTGCCACCAGATAAGGTCATTTCTAACAATCCCATCAAGTTAACCAAAAGAATGGCATACACAGAGATTCAGTAGAATTATGAATACTCCATGGACAGTGTAGAATACATATATACTCACAGAGAAATTGATGGAGATGTCACTCTGTACAGGCCCCACATTAGGTTACATGGGTTCAAAATAAGATTTGCCATATATCATTATGGCTGTATCTTCAAGTGATTTTTAATCTACTATTGTCACTTTGTAGTTTACATAAATAAAGGGTTTCTATTAAAGTCAGTGCCTTGTCAGTATGGATTGGATGACAGCTTTTCCAACTTCACATTGATGGCTTCTTTGTGCATTTTAGGAAATGTTAGAAGACTTCAAGCTTAAAAGTTACTTGAAGAAATAAAATACAAATAAAATAACAAAGCATTTTAATATAGAAAAGGGAACCCAAGCGAACAATGGTAGGTACTTTTTGCTGCATTTCTTAGAAGCAACATGTCTCGCACCCAGCATGTGTGCAAAACATTAAATACAGAAGCACAAGAATACTTACACTGGTAGCAGAAAGGCTGTTCATTTTCTCATCTGTAAGGCAGCTCTCCTGCAGAGTTTGTGCATTCATCTTCTAGAAGGGTGATACCAAACAATTTGCTGTTTGCTAAATATTCTTTATCTGTGTAAAGCTGTTGGAATGCCTTTGGGAAGTCCTTCTTGTAAGGAACTCCTACCCTATTCATGCTTCAAGATATTGCATGCCACATTCTCAGACAGCACTATCCTAATTTCTCTTTCACATGAAGCTGGTAATTATCATCTTACTTGAAATATTGCTTTAAACCCTTGTCAGTTACTGAAAAGATAGTTCTTGAATGTTCAAGTAGAAAATAAATACTTTGGTCTATTTATTTCCTAATAACTATGTTGAATATAACTTCTTTGTTTCATTTTTTTAAAGGATTTTAAGAATCATGTTTTTTAAACATTTATTTATTACTTCCTTATGTCTCCATTGCCACCCCCTTTCTCCCACCCTCTATCCCCTCCCCATCCCTCCCATGCCTCAGGTGTGGGGTTTCTCCCTATATCAGCCACCATCAGTTTGTTAGTCACGTGAGGTCTAAGAGCTGCTTCCTTTTGCACAGGAGGCATACAGGAGGCAGTTCCACTAGGGTGGAGTGTCCCACTAACAGGTAACCGAGTCCATGTTCCTGCTCTTTTGGGTCTATTGATTATAGGATAGTTATCCTATACTATAATGGCTAAAATCTGACTACAAGTGAATATATGCCATATGTATCTTTCTGAGTCTGAGTTAGCTTACTCATGATGAGCTTTTCTAGCTCCATCCATTTGATTTCCTTGTTTCTGATAGCTGAGTAGTATTCAATTGTGTAAATGTACCACAGTATTTTTTTTAATCCATTCTTTGGTTGAAGAATATCTAGGTTGTTTCCAGTTTCTAGCTATTACAAATAAAGGTGCTATAACATAGTTGAGAAGATGTCCTTGTGGACTGGTGAGGAATCTTTTGGATATATGCCCAGGAGTGGTATGGCTGGGTCTTGAGATAGAGTATTCCAAGTTCTAAGATATCGTCAGACTTATTTCCATAGTACTTGTACAAGTTTGCACTCCCACCAGCAATGTGGGAGTGTTCCCTTTTCTCCACAACCTCGCCAGCATGTGCTGTCATTTGAGTTTTCGATCTTAGTCATTCTGTCAGGAGGGAGATGAGTTGCATTTCTCTGATGATTAAGGATGTTGAACATTTCTTCAAGTGTCTCTTGGCCATTTTAGATTCCTCTTTTGTGAATTCATTGTTTAGAACTGTTCCCCAGTTTTTGATTGGATTACTTGGTTTGCTGGAGTTCAATTTCTGAGTTCTTTACAGATTTTGGATATTAGCTCTCTGTCAGATTTGGGGTTGGTGAAGATCTTTTCCCAGTCTGTAGGTTGCCATTTAAGACAGCATGTTACTGGTATAGAAACAGACAAGTTGATCAATGGAATCAAATTGAAGACCCAGAAATAAACCCACACACCTAAGGTCACTTTCTCTCTCTTTTTTTAAAATTTATTTATTTATTAATATTTATTCACTACTTCAAGCCACATCTCCATCACAGTGTCCCCCTTCCACCATTCCCAGTACCACCCTCCCACCAGAGCATCCTACTCCTCCAGAGTGGGGTCTCCCCACACATCAGTCCCCCACCCCAGCTCAGCAGTCACATGAGGGCCAAGAGCCTCCTCATATGCTGTGGGCCTACATGGCAGCACCACTAGGGCAAAGTGTCTCATCAACAAAGTCTATGTTCCTGTTCCTTTTGGTGTGTTGGTTGTACAGTAATTATCCTGTGCAATATGGCTAAAATCCAATTATAAATGAATAGATGCCATGTGCATCTTTCTGAGTCTGGGTTAGTTCACTCAGGATGAGCTTTTCTAGTTCCATCCATTTGTCTATGAATTGTATGATTTCCTTGTTTCTGATAGCTGAGTAGTATTCCATTGTGTAAATGTACCACAATTTTTTTTTATCCATTTGTCGGTTGAGGGACATCTGGGTTGTTTCCAGTTTCTAGCTATTACAAATAAAGCTGTTATGAACATAGATGAGGAGTTCCCCTTGTGGTTTGGTGAGTAATAATTTAGATGTATACCCAGAAGTGGTATGGCTGAGTATTTAGGTAGAGCTATTCCAAATTTTCAAGGTTATTGCCAGACTGGTTTCCACAGTGGTTGTACAAGTTTGAACTTCCACCAGCAATGGTGGAGTGTTCCCCTTTCTCCACAACCTCGCCAGCATATGCTGTCATTAGAATTTTTTATCTTAGCCATTCTGACAGGAGTGAGATGGAATCTCAGAGTCATCTTGAGTTGCATTTCTCTGATGATTAAGGATGTCGAGCATTTCTTCAAGTGTCTCCCGGCCATTAGATATTTCTCTTTTGTGAATGCTCAGTTTAGCTCTGTACCCCATTCAAATACTAAACAGTTTTTATAGTAACATTTCATCTCCAGATTCTCATGTAGATATTTTTTAAGGTAGCTATATTCTTAATATTTACAGATATAAGTGTCTTGAGGGACACAGGTAGGTGACCTTCAGCTCTTTATTCTTCCTTCCTTCTGTTCTTTAAATCCAATCCCCCAGCTGCATTCCCAGCTCTGTAGAAGACCACCTGCTGTGGCCTCCCCTTCCTGTCTGCCTCCATCTCTAGAAAATCATGCAATTCTTCTCCTATAGCCTTCCTTACTTCCCCATCCATCTTTGTCTCAGCCTTCAACTCCTGGACACATTCCCCAGGGAACTCACTGGCCAGGCTGGCCAGGGAAACAGATAAGGCAGGGAAGCAGGTAGGTGATCTTCAGATTTACACTCTCCCTCTTCTCCAAATCCAATCAGGATGTTTCATCCCCAGCTCTGTATCAGACTACCAGCTGTGAACTCTCTTCCACATTGGCCCTCATTCTGAGGGGATTAATAAATCTTAGTAGAGTACTATACTTCCTTCCTTTCTGTGCAACCCTTCATCCCTGCCTCCAAAGCTGATCTCGATCCCTAAGTGGAGGTTCCAATACCAAGAAACACATTCTAATGAGAATCCCTAGTGGCCGCACTTTGATCTCAGAAGCATTCCCCACCAGGCAACCCACATTAACCACTCTCCCATAAGAACCAGAAAGATCAACAGAAATAAAAAAACAAAACTCCCATCGAAGAATACAAGACCAGATATCAGCACTTAGAATTACAATCTTCCTAAACCAAGACACATCAATGCCAGCATCAAAACAGAGTCAACAGAGTCAATAACACTCCAGACAACATGTCTCTACTAAAGGCCAGCCACCCTACCACAGTAGACCTGATCAACAGAGATGAAACATAAGATAAGGATTTCAAAATATACTCTATATATTCTCTATGTTAGAAATCCTTAAGTAGGAAATGAATAAGTCCATTAAAACATCTATCAAAATACAAAGAGTGGAATGAGATAAAGAAAGCAAGTTAAGACTTGCAAGTGAAAAAGTAATCAATGAAGAAAACCCAAACTGGGGAAAAACTGGAAGTGAAAAAGTTAGGAATGAGAACAGGAAACTCAAAGGCAAGGCTCACCGACTGAATACAAGAGATAAAAGACAAAATATCAGACATCGAAGACATGATAAAAGAAATGTATATGACCACACCTCAAGTTGAAGCCCCCAACTCTACCAGAAGTCATGTCAGCAGCCAGAATCCTAGGTAAGACTCCTTTATGGATTGTCAACACTCTCTTAGTAATTGTCCAG
Organism: Lophiomys imhausi; assembly: GCA_907164525.1. Classification (NCBI taxonomy): domain Eukaryota; kingdom Metazoa; phylum Chordata; class Mammalia; order Rodentia; family Muridae; genus Lophiomys; species Lophiomys imhausi. Next base: position 12,758 of record CAJQZJ010036663.1, read on the forward strand.
GCTATGCCCAACAGCCCCTTATCACCTCATCACCATATCCTGGGCCCCAAACCAGTGGAGGCACCCTGCTGGATCAGAGGCCATGCTGGCTACCAGAAACACAAATAATTTGCCTATGTGAGCGCTGTCCATATTCAGTACCCACCCAACCTACTGACAATCTCTCTATGCCTAGATGTCACCATATGCTATCTCCCAACTCTACAGACAACACCCCCCATTGCCCACCCCTGCTAGGTCAGAGACATCACAAACAAAAACTTCAGCATCTAACTTCGGTGGAAACCCCCTGATCAACCAGAGACCACCCCAGCCATCATAAATCCAGCTCCCAACTAAGGTGGAGACCCTCTACTCAATCAACCAAAGGCCACTCCATCCAGAAGACCAGGGAGGAAAGAGAAACCAAGGGGGAAAAACACCTAAATAACAAAGATGAATTCAAAAATTGGCACCTAGACCTATAATCACCCCAAACCCAGATGCCTAGATGCCAGCCTATAATCACCCCAAACCCAGATGCCTAGATGCCAGCCTAAGAACACAATCAATAACATCTAGGGAAGAATGGTACCACCAGAGCCCAGCTATCCTATTATGACATGCCCTGGATATTTCAACATAGCTGAAGCACAAGAAAAATATCCTAAAATCAACTTGATGAAGATGATAGAGGTACTTAAAGAGGAAATGAGAGAGAAAATGGGAACTGTCCAGGCAGCCACTGGTATGTCATTTTTTAGTTTTGGAAGCTGCAGGCCCTGCACTTCCTATATAATCAGATATATTTATCCCTCTCAGGTCTCTGAGGTGGTTGAAGAATAGATAGCTAGAGTCTCATAATTAAATTTTGAGTTGTTTAGGAATCAAGAGAGTGTTCTGGATCTAAGAAGATATTTTAAAAATTATGAGGCAAGTTAGTATGAAAGCTGAGTTAGATATAGAACTTTAAACTCATGGAGATGGTTAGATAGTAGAATGTTAAAGTCAGGTGCCAAATACATATGGACTGGACATTGGGAATGTATGCTAAGCCATATAACTCTTATAATTGTGGCCTATTTATTTCTGTTGTTTTGTATTGTATTTATAGTTATAAGAAAAAGAACCATTTTTTGGACTGAAAGGGAGAGCTGTTGGGGGGAAAAAAGAAATACCTTAAACTAAAAAAAAAAAAAAGAAGGGAAGAGGATGGGGGGGTTGAGGGGGAGGAGGGGGGAAGGGTGGGACTGGAGGGGGGAGTAGGGAGGGGATTGTGATTGAGATGTAACTTGAAGAAATAAAAAATAAATTATTAAAAAAAAGAAAACAAGGAAAAGACAAACAAAAAACTGGAAGAAAGGAATAAATTCCTTAAAGAAAGCCAAGAAAAACAAACAGTTGAAGGAAATGAATAAAACTGTTCAAGACCAGAAAATAGGTAGAAGCAATAAAAAAAGTACAAACTGAGAGAATTCTGGATTTAAGAATCTAGGTAAGCAAACAGAAACCACAGAGGCAACATCAACAACAAAATACAGATGATGAAAGAGAGAATCTCAGACATTGAAGATACAAGAGAAGAAATAGATACAATGGTCAAAGAAAATGTTAAATATAAAAAATTTCTGACATAAAACATCTAGGAAATCAGGGAAATTATGTGAAGACCAAATATAAGAATAATAGAAATAGAATACTCCCCCAAAATATTTTTAACAAAATAATAGAAGAAAATGTTACTAACCTAAAGAAAGACATGACTATAAAGGTGCAAGAACCATACAGAACACCAAATAGATTGAACCAGAAAAGAAAGTCCTTTCCTCGCATATTAATCAAAATATAGAACAAAGAAAGAATATTAAAAACTGCAAGAGTAAAAGAAATAACATACAAAGGCAAACCTATAAGAATTATACCCAATTTTTCAACAGACACTCTAAAGAACCAAAAGGGCCTGGAGAGATGCCCTGATGACTCTAAGAGACCAAGATGCTAGCCCAGACTACAATGCCCAGCAAAACTTTTAATCACTATATATGGAGAGAATATGATATTCGATTATAAAGTCAAATTTAAACAATACCTACTAACAAACACAGCCCTAAAGAAGGTACTGGAAGGAAAATTCCAACCCAAGGAGGTTAACTACACACAAGAAAACACAGGAAATAATCTCACACCAACAAAACCAAAAGAAAGGGTGCACACACACACACACACACACACACACACACACACACACACAATCACCACCATGAACAACAAAACAACAGAAATTAACAATTGTTGATCATTGATTTCTCTCAATATTAATGGATTCAATTCCTCAATAAAAAGACACATACAAACAGAGTGGATGCCAAAACAGGAGCCAGCCTTTTGTTGCATATGAAAAACACATCTCATCAAAAATAGACATTGCCTCATAGTAAATGGTTGGAAAAAGATTTTCTAAGCAAATGGACTTAAGAAACAAGTTGGTGTAGCCATTCTAAAAACAAACAAACAATCAAAAAAAAAAGAATTCAAACCAAAATTAATAAAAAAGAAATAGGCAAGAACACTTCATACTCTTCAAAGGAAAAATTCACCAAGATGACATCCCAATTCTTAACATCTATGCCTCAAACACAAGGGCACCCATGTTTGTAAAAGTTACTACTAAAGCTTAAATCACACATTGACCCTCACACATTGATAGTGGGAGACTTTAATACCCCACTCTCACCAATTGATAGGTCATCAATACAAAAACTAAACAGAAATACTGGAGCTAAAAAATATTATGAACCAAATGGATCTAACAGATATCTACAAAACATTTCACCCAAACACAAAAGAATGTTCTTCTTCTGAGAATCTCATGAAACATTCTCCAAAAGTAACCACATACTAGGTCACAAAGCAAGTCTTAACAGATACAAGAAAATTGAAATAACCCCCTGCATTTATCAGACAACCATGCTAAAGCTGAATTTCAACACCAGAAAGCCTATAAACTCATGGAAACTGAACAACTCTCTATTGAATGTCTATTGAGTCAAGGCAGAAATTAAGAAAGAAATTAAAGACTTCCTATAATTAAATGAAAATGAAAGCACAACATATACTTGTGGAACAAAATAAAAGTAGTGCTAGGAGGAAACTTCAACCACTAATGCCTACATAAAGAAATTTGAGAGTTCTCATAGGAACAACTTAACAGCACACCTGAAAGCTGTAACCTATCTTTTAAATTATTATTTAACACTTATTTGTTTATTACTAAATTCACTTATAACAAACACCAACAATTTTTAACTATTAATCCTATAAATTCCTACAACCCCTTCAACCTATCCACTAAACCTACTGATAATTATAACAACTACTTTCATAACCTTTTAGAATGATACAGTCTCTGGGGCAGGTCCTCAGTCGTCAGGAACACAGTCTTTGTAGTAGATTCTTTAACACACTTAGCAGTCCTTTTTCTGGATCTCTCAGATGCAGGTTCGTCAGGGTAAGTTGGTTATTGCAGTCTCACCTTAAATAAGGCTTCATGCTTTCTTCTCTGTGGGAGACCCCAGCCGTCTGCAGGCCAACTTACTTCTTTTGAATCAGGAACTCAGCTGCTCTGACTCAGTCCTTAAAGCCAGGCCCGGTTTCCCCTAGGCCACTGATCGGACAGATCAAACCCCTCCAGGCAAAAGCTGAGCCACAGGGTCCAGTCCTTGGCCTTTTGGTGTCTTGCTCAGGCTTTCTTTGCTCACCGGCTTCTTTCTGCTTCAGGGAGAGAGCTGGCCATCAATGGCCAGCCCTTTTTTCAGCAGGACTCTTGGAGCTCTCTAGCATCAGGGGCCTCTTCTCTTTCTGGGCTCCACGCACTGTCCTTAAATAGGAGGAACTCTGTTTCAGCTTAATTTGGACTCCGCCCACTTAGCAGCTGAAAACAATGTCAGGCCAGATACTTTGTTTCTTCAAATCTATTGAGTCTTTCCTGTTTTTCCTGACTTCAACCTTGTTTTTCAGTCTATTGAGTCTTTCCTGTTTTTGCTGACTTCATGTTGATAATGCTCTTCATGCCCCGAATTAAGAGACAGTATCAGAAACTCCTATATATTTTCTAAATCTAATTTATCTAACCCCTACAGAAAGCTCTAGACGAAAATAAGCAAGCTCACCCATGAGGAATAGAGAGAAGGAAATAATCAAACTTAGGGATAAAAGGAATAAAATAGAAACAAAGAGAACAATACAAAGAATCACTGAAATTAAAGAGTTGATTCTTTGAGAAAATCAATGAGATAGGCAAACCCTTATCCAAACTAACTAAAAGACAGAGAGAGGATATCCAACTTAACAAAATCAGAAATGAGAAGGGCAACATAGCAATAGACACTAAGGGAATCCAAAGAATTATTAGGTCATACCTTAAAAACTTATACTCTACAAAACTGGAAAATCTAAAAAAGAAAAAAAGGACAATTTCATTGATAGATACCACTTACCAAAATTAAATCAAGGTCAGATAAACAATTTAAATAGACCTATAACACCTAAGGAAGTAGAAGTAGTTATTAAAACTCTCCTAACCAAAAGAAGCCCAGAGCCAGTCAGAGCATGTGTGTCTTTCAAGTAGTATGAAGGGTGCATGTTTAAGGGCAGTTAGATTAAAATGAATTATATTTAGTGAATATCTAAGGGCTTCTGATACAGTCTCTTAAAAGGGGCATGAAGATCAGCCTGGCACCTGTAGACACTTGGCATGGCAGCATATGAACAAAAAACAAAGTTTATGGTTAGGCATTGTTTTCCAATGGCATTTGGCTAATAGCCTTATGAAGTGGGCAGAGCCCATATTAGGCTGAAGCCAGGTGAAACAAGAACAGACCCTATTTAAGGATGAAATGGGTGGAGCCTGAGAGTTCCATTCTAGAGACAACGAGATGCAAAATGGCTTGTATCATTTGGTGGAGTTAATACAGGTGGACTGAAAAGCTGATCTTAGAGCTGAAAAAATTAGGTCAGCTCACCCTGAGGCAGAAAGAAGCTGGTGAGCAGAGAAGGCCTCAGGAAGGCATCAAAAAGCCAAGGACTAAACCCTGTGGCACAGCTTTTGCCTAGAGGGGTTTGTCCAGTTCAAACAGCACCTGAATAGAATTGTGGCCTCCCCCAAAGACTGAGGCAGAGAGGCTGAGTGGCTTAATACAAACTGACCAAGTTGGTCTACAGACAGCTGAAGCTCAAGAAAGAAGGAAGCCTCATGTCTCATTTAAAGAGAAGCTGACATAGCAAATTTACCCTAAAGGGTCTTTTCCTGAGGTGTTCCTGATGACTGAGGACCTGTCCCAGAGACTGTATCCTTCCGAAATCTCTGTTTAGCTCTGTTTCCCACTTTTTGATTGGATTATTTGGTTTCTTGGCATTTAATTTCTTGAGTTCTTTGTAAATTATGGATATTAGCCCTCTGTCAGATGTGGGGATGGTGAAGATTTTTTTCCCAATCTGTAGGCTGTTGCTTTGTTCGAATGACAGTGTCTTGCCTTACAGAAGCTTTTCAGTTTCATGAGGTCCCATTTATTCATTGTTGGTCTTAGATCCTGGGCTGTTGGTTGATGTTCTGTTCAGGAAGTTGTCACCTGTGCCAATGAATACGAGGGTTTTCCTCACTTTCTCTTCTAATAGATTTAGTGTGTCCGGCCTTATGCTAAGGTCTTTGATCCACTTGGACTTAAGTTTTGTACAATGTGATAAGTATGGGTCTAATTTCATTCTTTTACATGTGGACATCCAGATGGACCAGCACCATTTGTTGAAGATGCTGTCCTTTTTACATTGTGCAGTTTTGGCTTCTTTGTCAAAAATTAAGTGACCATAGGTGTGTGGGTTCATTTCTGGGTCTTCAATTCAATTCCATTAATCCACTGGTCTGTTTCTATACCAGTACCATGCTGTTTTTAGCACTATTGCTCTGTAGTACAGCTTGAAATCTGGGATGGTGATACCTCCAGATGTTTTTTTTTTCTTTGTACATGATTGATTTAGCTATTCTGTTTTTTTTTTGTTATTCCATATGAAGTTGAGAATTGTTTTTTCCAAGTCTATAAAGAATTGTGTTGGTATTTTGATAGGAATTGCATTGAATCTGTATATTGCTTTTGGTAGGATGGACATTTTTATTATGTTGATCGTACCTAGTCATAAGCATGGGAGATCTTTCCAGCTAATGATGATTCAGAAAATTCAGAAGCCCTTCTTGATACAATAAATAAATGGGCTGAGAAAGAATTTACGGAAACAATATCCTTCACAATAGCCTCAAAGAATATAAAATACCTGGGGGTATCTCTAACCAAGCAAGTGAAAGACCTGTATGACAACAACTTCAAGTCCTTGATGAAAGAAATTAAAGAGGCCATCATATCCATAATTTACAAAGAACTCAAGAAATTAAATGCCAAGAAACCAAATAATCCAATCAAAAAATGGGGAACAGAGCTAAACAGAGAATTCACAAAGGAGGAATTCCTAATGGCCGAGAGACACTTGAACAAATCCTCAGCATCCTTAATAATCAGAGAAATGCAACTCAAGATGACTCTGAGAATCCATCTCACACCTGTCAGAATGGCTCAGATGAAAAGCTCATATGACAGCACATGCTGGTGAGGGTGTGGAGAAAGGGGAACACTCTTCCATTGCTGGTGGAAGTGCAAGCTTGTGAAACCACTATGGAGGTCAGTCTGGCGATATCTTAGAGGACTTGGAAGAGCTCTGCCTCGGGTCCCAGCCATACCACTTCTGGGTATACATCCAAATGATTACTCACCGAATCAAAAGGAAGTTTCCTCATCTATGTTCATAGCAGCCTTATTTGTAATAGCTAGAACTGGAAACAACCCAGATGTCCCTCAATCAAAGAATGGATTAAAAAACTGTGGTACATCTACACAATGGAATACTACTCAGCTATCAGAAATAATGAAATCTTGCAATTTGCAGCCAAATGGATGGAACTAGAGAAGCTCTTCCTGAGTGAGGTAACCCAGACCCAGAAGGAAGCACATGGCATCTATTCACTTATAGTCAGATTTTAGCCATATAATACAGGATAACTATATTACAATGAATGCACCAAAGGGATATGAACATAGGCTTTTTTCCTGTCAGTGAGACACTTTGCCCTAATGGTGCTTCCTTGTAGGTCCCCACTGTATGAGGAGGTTCTTGGCCTCATATGACTGCTGAACTGGGGCAGGGGACTGTTATGTAGGAACACTCCACTCCAGAGGAAGTGGTAGGAAGGCAGGACTGGGAGGGGTGGAAAGAGGACACTGCAATGGAGATGTAACCTGAAGTAATAAATAAATATTTAAAAAATATTACACACAAAAATATTTCACAGAATCAGAAAAAATAGCTAAAATTATAAGGAACCCCAAACCCCTTAAAAACTTAAAAGCAATTTAGAAGAAGAAGAAGAAGAAGAAGAAGAAGAAGAAGAAGAAGAAGAAGAAATCTGAACTCATGCCACTTTATTTCAAATTACACTGTGAACTCTAATAGTAACCAGAATCCTATGGAACTGGTATAAATGCACATATACCACTGAGACAAACTAGAAAGTGAGCCAAGAAATGAAGTGACATGTCCATAGTCTGTGTTCAAATCAGCTTGATAGTAAAGCATTTATGTGGTCTATGGATTGCAATCATCATCCAGGGAAGTGAAGGCAGGAACTCAAGGAAGGACATGGAGGTAGGAACTGAAGCAGAAGCCATAGAACGCTGCTTACTGGCTAGCTCTTCATGGCTTGCTTTTTATGGCTTAGTCATCCTGATTTCTTACACAATTCAGGACTACTTACCCAGGATTGGCACTGCCTGCAGTGGGTTAAGTCTTCCTACATCAGTAATTGGTCAAGAAAATGCCTGATATAATATAGGTCAATGTGATACAGGCAATTCCTCTATTGAGTTTCCCTTCTTCCAGATGACTCCAATTTGCATCAAGTTAACAAAGACTAGACAGAAAAGTCAACTAATCTTCCACTAATTTTCAAACAATTAGTTTAATGGGGCAATGAGATAGCCTCTTCAGTAAATGTTGAAAAACTAGGGCTCCACTTGGAAGAAAATCAGGTCAGACTTTTATTTTATACCATAAACCAAACTCAACAGAGCATGGTAAATTTCAATTTAAGTCCTAAAAGCACAGAGTTTCTAGAGTAGCAGGCTCTATGATATTAGTCTTGACAATTAATTTCTGGATATGATACTAAAAGCACAGGCAGCACAGGAAGACATAGACTAGTGAGATTCCTTCAAAGGTTAACTATAGTAAAGTGGACAGTATAAAATGTGAAAAGCAGCCTAGAAAGTAGAAAATATTTGAAAACCGTGGGTCTAATAACAAGTTAATAAATGTCTCATGTACCCTAGTAGCAAGAAAAGAAAATCTATTTTTAATAGTAGCCAAATGGCTTGACTAAGTATTTTTTTCCAAGGGGAACATAAAAATGGCCAAAAATTTATGAAAACGTGCTTAAGGTCATCAACCAACAGGGAATAGAGTAGTTAAATGACCTATGAGATTTCTTGTTGAGGCTATACTTGTATCCTAATATATATATGTGTGTGTGTGTGTGTGTGTGTGTGTGTGTGTGTGTGTGTGTGTGTATGTGTGTGTGTGTGTCCAAGTTGTTTTACTGACCAAAAAACTTATATCTTATAGTTACAAAATATTTATATTTTCATTTGCAACATTTCATCAGTAATTTGTCATGAAGCAATGCCTGATTTAAAAACCTAATATACCTAAATGCATGCACAATTAATGAGCTGGTTCTTAATTTTTTGATAAAACAATATAATTGGCTTCCTTTTATTTTTGAACTATTACAGATTCTAAATAGCAAAAAAATACCAAAAGGGTGTTCTACTCTTCGGCAAGAAAGAGGTAGGTTCATGGGCTGCCCTTGCACTAGCTGTCTGCATCCAGCTGCAGGTCTTAAGACTGACCCTGTTACCCACCCCCACCCTCTAGTGTTGCTCTGCTGGTAAAAGGGGGCATGCCCTTAGATAAGCCTGTTCCATAATGAAAATGATCAACAACACATGTGTGCTACCAGGCTAATGAGAAGCCTAAAGGGAAAGTTTGAAAATGAAGTTTTCACTTAAGGACACTTGCTTCCAAATCACGAAACAGCATGTGCAGTCTAACTGGAAGGCAAGCTGTTTCTGATTAGAGAGACTGGCAGGAATCACCCTACATCAGCTTGGTAGCCTTCTTGTCTGGCTGACTATTAAGTCACATCCCCACAGCTTTGGTTGTACTCAGGACAGCAGTTGAATGTGAAAGGTTCCTGACATATATAGTAGATACCTGGGAAATTTATACCCCTGAGTTTTTATATTTGACAGTAAGTGTTGAGAATGCTCAATATTTATTTCTGTGTTCAACTTAATGTTGATGTGCACCTGAAATCTTATTAAAATATTAGTTATTTTAAGTGAGCATTGTGTAGTTTCTTCAAACTTAGCCAAGTCTAGGATGGTAGCTAGCACCACTAAGGGTGGCTCTTTAGCACCTCACTAATGAAGGTGGATGTGTCAGGATTCATAAGAATGGCTCTCCTAAGATTTCCTCAATAGCTATTCAATGCCTCTACTTTGTGGTTATCAAAAAGGGTGGCGATCATTTTATTGATGTTGTTTTCCACCTTTCGAAGGTTAACATCCATTCTCTGCTAAAACATTTTGTTCCCCAAGTCATGTATTTCATGAAGACATTTCCAGGGGGACACAGTCCATCGTGACAGGGAAAGCATGACATCAGGAGAAAGGTGAGCTACTCATGTTACATTGGCAGTTGAGCACAGAACCCTATCATATATGTTAGCAGGCTCACTATCATGTACTATATGCCAAATAATTTATAATATGGCATTGTAGATAATATCATCATGAAGTAAGATGTAAGTGGCCACTCCTTGAATCTGAGTTGAATTTGTGACTTGCTTTGTATGGTAAAGTACAGCAGGATTGTGTTGAGGGAAGGTCAATATCATTGCTTCTGATAAGTTGAATTCAGTGCTGAGATCTGGTTACCACCCCTTTGAGGCATTCTCGTGATTGGTTAATAAAAGTCGTTTATGGCCAATTAGCTGGGCAGAAAGAGTATAGAAAGGTGGGACTTCCTGAGATTAGACAGGAACCCTGAGAATCGTTCTCTTTCTGCCAGGATACAAAAAGAGAAAGATGTCTTGAGAACTGTGGAAAATAATCGCAGGCACATGGTAGTTTGGGATTAGGTGATCCACGCTAACTTCGAGTAGCTAATTGAGAGTCTGCCCAGTTTAGGAATAAGTCTTAAAACATTAAAAGGTCTTGATGTATTTAATTATTGGGGAAAAGACTGCAGTGGCTTCTAGGCCCTCAGTCCAAGCAGTCCAGGGCCGTCGGATTTTCAGACTACCAGACTCCCCTCGAACCCAGGAGAAGCTCCCACCAAGCTGCTGGTAATTCTATAATTCTAAATTATATTAATTAACAGAGTTTAGGTTACAGGTGGTGTAGGCCACCTTTGGTCCTGGGGCTCTTTCCCCAGGATAAATCAGGCAACCAGTTAAGGCACGTGGGCCAGGCCGCCTGCTCCTCTGCCAAGCTACTGGCTACTCCGCCAGCCTAATCTTACAGTTTATACTTACTGATAACTACAATAATTAATTAAATTGCAGTTTCAGGATTGAGTTCTAAGATGACATTATTGTATAAAAAGAAAAAATAAGGTTATTTATAAATAATCTAAGTAAAAGTACAAGGATCCAGAAATGGATATACCTAGAAAAGTGAATAATGATTTCTTAGAAAAGACAAAAAATGCACTAACCATAAATACAATGATAAAATGTTTATGTACAGTTACTCTCTCTAATAACACAACACCTAAACTTAGTAACCATAATATCAGATATGTTATTAGAGAACAATAACTTTTTGAAATATTTATTTAGCCCTGAATTTAAAACTGTGACCAAATGATACATCAAAGGTTAAATGTTCGTGTTACTAAAGTATATTACAAATTAAAAAAAAAAAAGACTAGCCAAGAGGGGAAAGACTATCTTTAAAAAAGAGCATGTAAGTAAAAAAAGACTGGTGTTCAATTTCAAACTTTCTTTAAAATGCAGAAAGTAGTAAGGAAAACGGGTTTAAAAAAAAAGTCAAAAACTCACAAGTGACTGAGAGATGCAGTAAAACATTCTTAATCTCATTAACAAGGTAGAGATTGAAACCACAATAAAGTACTGTAACACACCCAGTACTTGCAAAAATAAGAAGGCAGACAAATACATCTTAGCAGCCTACAATTCGAGTTCAAATTGTCTGCTGATAGATCACTTTGGGAATCAGGTTAAGAAAGAACCTCTGACCCAGCAAGTTCTTTCTTTGTTATCTCTCCTCCTGGATCCTAGGTTTATTGCAGCCCCAGCCTATCAACATGCTTGATGATCATGATCTCATTGACCTACAGAGAAAAACTTTGGAGCAAGAAGCAACAATTTGTGTTGGCATAAGTTTTCCACATTGTTCTGATAGGACTATTTGAAAACTATTCTATATAAGACATTTCCAATTTTTTCATAGTATTATTATTCAAAAGATCCTAGAATGGAAATAATAAGGATTTCATCAAAAGGCATGTGAATGATAAATCAGGACATCCTCACACAGTGGGGTACTTCTTTCTTAGCAGTGAAAATGAACCTTAGCTTCATGCACACATGCATAAGCATAATACTGAGAAAAAAGAATATTAACAAGAAAATGCACTATACAATTCCATTATGTGAAATTTAGAAAATATCTGGAACAATCAATGCAAAATTGATTTTTTAAAAAGCAAAGAATTATCATAAACAAAACTCTAAGCAGTGTTAAGTGGTCAGCTGATATCAACAAACTGTGGCAACAGTTCTCTTTTTTTAATGGTAATGCTCGGCTTCTTGTCCCAGAAAGTCAATGGAAAGCTATTCACCTTGGTTATTTCTAAAGTCTAACCACATTTTAAAACATACTGATGGACTGACAGATACATAGCATAAGCCAAACTTATAGAAAATTCATATACATTCACACATTCACAATCTGTTCATTAACAGGAGTCTAGGGTGCTACAATTTTCATTTTAGAGATCTCTCTTTCTCTCTCTCTCTCTCTCTCTCTCTCACACACACACACACACACACACACACACACACATCAATAATAATAACTTCAGCTCACCAATATGAGGTCTCCTTTAAATGCATTACTAGCATTATTAAACTACAGTCATTAATTGAAAACTAAAGTTTTTTTAAATAATTTATTTTTTATTTCTTCAAGTTACATCTCAATCACAATCCCCTCCCTACTCCCCCCTCCTGTCCCACCCTTCCACCCTCTTCCCCCTCAACCCCCCCATCCTCTACCCCTTTGTTTTAGTTTAAGGTATATCTTTCCCCCACAACAGCTCCCCCTTTCAGTCCAACAAATGGTTCTTTCTCTTATAACAACAAATACAATACAAAACAACAGAAATAAATTGGCCACAATTATGAGAGTTATATGGCTTAGCATACATTCCCAATGTCCAATCCATATGTATTTGGCACCTGTCTTTAACATTCTACTATCTAAAAATCTACATGAGTTTAAAGTTCTATATCTAACTCAGTCTTCATACTAACTTGCATCACAATTTTAAAAACATCTTCTTAGATCCAGAACACCCTCTTGATTGTTTAACAACTCAAAATTTAACTATGAGACTCTAGCTATCTATTCTTCAGCCACCTCATAGAACTGAGAGGGATAAACATATCTGATTATATAGGAAGTGCAGGGCCCGCAGCTTCCAAAACTAAAAAATGACATACCAGTGGCTGCTTGGACTCATTTTCTATCCATACATTACAGCATCAATCTTCAACCGTTTGGCCCTGTTTCTCTGATAGACACTGATTCTACAATCAGCAGGAATTATGAAGGACTTGCCTACCCTGTCTTGGCAGAGCTAGGCTGTCGACTTACCTGCTTCTCAGTGTTGTCCTTTTTGGACAGTATTTTGTCTACAGTTGAAGCAAGGGTTTTTTCTTGCCAAGAGATAGGCTTGCCACTAATTCAACCATCTCACACTGGAGATTCCTCGAAGCTCATCTTCTACTTGGAGTAGAATAGGGGGTGCTGTCAGGAGCTGACATGTCTCGATATCAAAAAATCTTAATTTAAGAAAACATCTTTGACTGCATATTCTGCAGATCTCTTGAGGTTTTTGAAGATGCCCTATCTATCTCTTATATTTAGATAAGCAAATGTTGCTTGTTTCTTAGCAACTTGATTTCTGAGTAGCTTAGAAAATAACTGTGATAGACTGTCATAGTAACTAACAAAATGACACGCTTGCATGACTATTAGTTTGCATTTCTTAATTATCCTAAACAATTTATGAAGGTTGGTAGCAAAAGGCCAAAACTTCACAATTCATTTTTAAGCCTTACTAGGTACAATACCTTTAAGAAGCGTTACCCTTAATATTGTATCAATATACAAAGATCAATACCAATGTGACCAAATATAATCTTAATTTTGTATCAATATACAAAGATCAATACCTATGTAGCCCAATACAATCTTAATTTTGCATCAATATACAAGGATCAATACTGATATAGGCCAATACAATCTTAATTTTGCATTAATATATAATGATCAATACCAATTTAGCCAAATATAATATTAATTTTGTATCAATATACAAAGGTATAAGGGCATATTCAATAATCTGTCCTTTTTTCTTGATCTTTCCTATATTATGTCTATGTCCCATTTTTTCTCAAGTCTATTCACTCCTACATAGAAGAGAAAGAAGGATACAGAAAAAAAAAAGAGAGAAGTCCCTGGGTCTAACCTCCAAAACCCATTTAACAAGACCATTTAACAGCTTGTAGTCTCTTCTCCTAAATAACAAAATTTTCTGTTATCCATCAAATAACCAAAAAGGTGGGGGTGGGGAAACACCCTCCCCACCTTCTGGGGATGGGACGTCGCTCTCTTAAAATGACTTCCTGCTGATTTGGGACATAGTAAACATGTTTGGGGCCCAAATAAGAATGGAAAAATGGTTTAAAATGTTAATAGAATCATTTGATGTTCAGTCCTTTTGTGCTCAGCTATTTAAATGTCCTAAGAAGTTCGTAGACAAAAGCTGATCTTCAGGGCTTTACTGAAGTTCTGGCTGGAGCAGTCTGTGGAGCTGAATGACCTTAGCGATTTTGAGTTGTTGTGGTTGTAGACTTTTGAGGAAACAGCTATTGAAGAAGTCTGCAAGGCTGGATCATCTGGGCCACTCGTCTTCTTTGGTGTCTGATCTGCTTTCTGCTGAGGTTTCCGTTGTCCAGTTGTCCCTAGGTTCCTTGAATGGATGCTTTAAATCTCCTGGAAAGATAAGAACAGAGCCCTGCCCTAATCCTAACTCTGGGACAATTGCCTTTTTTTTTTTGGGTGGGGGGGCAGGTAATATTTTTCCTGGAGCAAATTTGTTTTTTTGACAATATATAAAGTATTATCTTTCAATCCGGATTAAAGAAGAAATTATTTTGTTATTTTGAAGCTAAAGAAACCTTTAGTGTATATATTTTGAGATCTCAAAGGACAATTTGTTTGAATTGCAGCATGCCTTTTATAAGTAGCTTTTAAACTTAAATCCTTCCAAATCCTATGTGCCTGTCTCTGCATTCTAAGTATTGGGGTCAAATACATGTGGTTCCCAACTGATGGGATTAAAGATGTGCTCCCCCACCCCTGGATCGATCGAAGTTTTTTTCCTATTTAGAGCTTGTTTTGTATTAGGCTGACTTTGAGCTCTGAGATCTGCCTGTTTCTGTCTCTAGTGTGTTGGGATTAAGGGTGTATTCTTCTCAAATGATGAGATTAAGGGTGTGCACCATCACCACCCTGTTCCTTGTAACTCTAGAATTTATAAGACAACTAACTCTATAGTGATCCTCTTGTCTCTGCTGGAGGTAAAGGCATGGGCTAACACCACGCATTTCATGTATTTTACCTTAGCTCTAAGTTTTTTCAACTCTTGGAGGTTTATAAAACCAGGTTGAACAGCTGTAACCTTTAATTTATTTACAGTGTTTTAAACCCATTACCTGCTTTTTAATGCCAAACCATGGAAATATCCTATACCGCTACAAAAAAAAAAAAAAAAGAAGAACTTTTAAGCTGCTATCAACTTTGTGTAATCTGTGTGGCTACCTGCAGTCTAACATTCTAATCTGAAATTAAGGCCATTTTCCTTTCATGCCAATAAGGCAAGTATATCTTTGGTAAATTATAGTTTGAAAATTTTATATTCTATTTTTATTATATATTTTTAAGCTTATTAACTCTTTTCTTAGAAAAGCATTATTTACTTCTAGAGCATAGTTTCTTCCCTCCTCCCCTCCTGGCCCCTCCCTTCCTCTCTCTTTCTCTCTCTCCTTCCCTTCCTCCCTCCCTCCTTTTCTTCCTTCCTCCCTCCCTCCATCCTTGTTCCTCTACTTGGTACTCTCCTTCTCCTCAGATGAGGTGGGCCCTCACATATCATACTCCCTCAGATCTTGTGTCATGTGAGGGCCAAGAGCTTCCACTTGTACTGGAGCTTGATAAGGCACACCATCTAGGGTGTGGTGTTCCACTAACCTGCAGCAGATTCCATGACTCATTGCTGGGTAGAATTTTTCCTAGGATAGATATGCTAGGTTCCTATCTATTTGGGTGTGTGGGTTGTAGGATAGTTATCCTGTAATGTATGGTTAATATCCATTTATAAGGGAATACATACCATGTTTATCTTTGTGGGACTGCGTCAGCTCACTTAGGATGAGCTTTTCTAGATCCATCCATTTGGGAAAAATAAAGCTTTAATGGGTGGAACGTACAGTCTAATATGGTTGTTCTCTACTCAGTACATTTTAAGTGCCTTTTTATTAAAAACAAAAAAACAAAATGATGTAGTTACTCATATGGAAAGTGAAGTGAAGGTGTCAATATTTAACAAGTAAGATTTTTGCCAAACAGTTTTCTAGTTGTCCTGTATTTTTTGTTAGGTAACTGAGAATAATTAACAATATCTATAATACATCTGTTTCTATTGCAGTAATGAGGTGAGATTTTCAGCTTAGCTCTGATACACTGACTAAGAAACTACCAAATAAGGTCAGGTATTAAAAAAGAATGCTAGACCCTGGAACTCTCCCATTTGTTCAGTCTAGTGAGTATCCCAGTCACCTTATTGGAACATATTCCTCTGAATCTTTAAATTGAGTCATGGAAACATTGATAGATTCTTCTTTTTCCCAAACACCCTGGCATTTCCTCAGCTATAATATGACAGAATGGGGAGACCGGGTGAGTCATTTGCTGACCCAAAACTAACAAACAGTTTGTGTGCAACCATGTGGGGCATCTACATATAAGGCCAGATATTGGAAAGGCCAAATTTCAAGCTAAAAAGTTCCAACCTTCAGCCAACACTGCAGTTTCCCATAGGTAGTATATGAATAAGTAATAATGCTCAAGGACTTTTGAAAACACTAAAGGTACAGTGCTAACCTCACATATGATATAGGGGGAAAAACCATGTAACTTTTACTATTTAAAAAGAGATTTAAACCAGGAAACACAAACATATAAAACACACTCTTACCTCCTATTCCAATTCCAGGAACTACTATGGTAAAAGTAATTCTCATTCTATGTTTTGTATAACAAAAATCACAGGAGATCTAGATTAATGCTTAATACAAAAAATATGTACTGGCAATATAAATTAAAATAAATGAGGAAATAGATATATGGACTATTGGTTGATTTGTATTAAAAGGATAAAATATTGTACTTAGAGACTCAATCTCTGTATGTCTCCTCAAATCCATATGATCAAGCCCTAACCTTTAATGTGATGTATTTGAATATGGGTTCTTAGAAGGTTTAGATTAGTCATAAGGAATGCAGACATGTGATGGCACATCTGTCTTTATAAGGAGAAAAGGGGACTAGACCTGGCCTGCTCTCTCCACTGTGTGAGGACATAGTAAGCAGCCATCTGCATCAAGGGAAGGAGACCTTCACCAGAACCTGCCTATCCTGGTCCCCAGATCTCAGACTTTCAGTCTACAAAGTTGTCTGAGCCATAAAGTTTATAGTATTTTGTTTGGTGGTGCAAAGTGAATACAACAGTGATATAACTTCATGGTGTATGTGTTTCTTTGTGTACTTTTTATTTAATTTAACACATTTAAAATTGAAAATACAGTTGCTTTTTTTTTGTGTGTGGATTTTTGTTTGTTTGGTTTGCTTGTTTTCAGACAAGGTCCTACCTATATAACCCTGAAGGCCTGAAACTCTCTATGTAGAGCAGGCTGGTCTTGAAGTCACAGAGCACCACCTGCCTTTGCCTCTGGGATGGTAGGCTAAAAGTGTGCCCCACCCAGCCCAGCAAGACAGTTGCCATTAGTTATCAAAAACTTTTTGGCATACTTATAAAAGTTCCACATTTTCTTCTTCTCTAATTAGTATTATATTTAACTATTAAAATAATAAAGTCCAAAATGCCCAGAGACATTTTCTACATATGTATGTGTTATTTATTAGTAACATTTTAGTTTCTATGTTTTTGACAATAAAGGCAGCATCAGTTGGTATTTATTCAATGATGGTTTTAAAGCACTCCCATCTCCTTTCAGCATTGATTGGTGTGAATGAGTCTAGAATACTGCAAAAAAATGTTATAATGGCTTAAGAATGATGTACTATACCATGTATATATAGTATTTATATAGTTTTACACACACACATATATATACATATATACATATATCATGGAACATAATGGTCATAGTAGTTTTAGCATTTGATTTAAAAGTGTACCTTTTGGGCTGACAAGACTGCTCAGTGGGTAAAGCACTTGCCGCAGAAGCCTGAAGATCTAAGATTAAACCACAGAACCCACATAAATGGAAAAGTGACTTCACACAATTATCCTCTGATCTCTATATAAGTCATGGAACATGACCATATATGTCCACATGTTCACACACACATAGTAATGGCAATGGATATTTTAAAAAGTGTATCTCTACTCTGTCACAGATTTATTACTGATGATTGAAAGACAATATAGACTAATATTACTACTATCTGCTTTCTCATAATGTTAAGAAAAGTTGATCTTTGCAATACATACCACTCTCATTTATATGCTATTTTGACATATTAGTGCTATTGGTATCAAGTTAATGCTTATGTCTTGGAATAAACAGCCTTTTGGTGATGTTTGGAAGTGGCCTGTGATATTTATAAGAAAAGACCATAAAAGGCAAGCCTAGAATTTCCCCTTCTCTTTTGAAAAGATCAAAAGGAAATATCTCTTTTCAAGCTATAATATTTATGAGAAAAAATTTAGTGTATGTGCATGAAAAAGAAATAGAAATGCTAATATTTAGAATGTTCTGGCCTAAATGACTCTTAATTTTAAAAAATGTCAATGATGGTATTAATAAGGGACATAACTTCTGTTGGAGAAAATATGACCCAGTGGTATAAAACATGATAAATAGAAACAAGTAAGTTGTATGTTCCCAGTACATTTAGACTGATTGTCCTAATTTGTTGTTTTACATGAATAGTGGTCATTACATTCTAACATCAAAACATAATAAACCTTGAATTCCATAGTTTTCAGTATTAAAGACAGCATTTAAAAGTGACAGCATTCAATAACAAACTGAATGAAACATTGTATTTATAGCAAAGAAATAATTTCTTTCCTAATGATTTTCAATTTCTCTCATATGCATGAGAAATCTACTGAAAAGTTATTTTTATATTCTGACCTTAGGGGTTGACTTTTATGAATAATAATTATTGCTATGTACAAAATGACCTCCTTATTTAGTGTAGGGAGATGATGTTTTGTTAGGATTTAGGATTCTGCGGAGA
The DNA here is from genome assembly GCA_907164525.1 of Lophiomys imhausi. Taxonomy (NCBI): domain Eukaryota; kingdom Metazoa; phylum Chordata; class Mammalia; order Rodentia; family Muridae; genus Lophiomys; species Lophiomys imhausi. Next base: position 31,759 of record CAJQZJ010036663.1, read on the forward strand.
GCATTTTAGACAGGACCTAGAAGGGCTGGCTAGCTTCTGCTCCACAAACTCTCAGGCTTCCCTGGGAGAATGTGAAGGCTACAGGGTGACTTTATGGCTGGAATCATGTGGAAGGGTTTTCACTCACACATGCTGAGTGGCTAGTGCTGACTGACCTCTGAATTTACAGCTGGGATGTCAGCTAAAATATTTGCATATGGCTTCCTGCTGTGATCTCTTCATGTGTGCTACTATGGGCTTCTTCACATGCATAGCAGTAGAACTCAGAGATGGAGGGTCCAGAGAGAATCAAGTAAATCTGCATACCTCCGGTGAAGCAGCATAAAAAAATTGCACTGTGTTCAGAGCTCATTACTAGAGCACCTGGTGTCATTTTTCTGACAGCATGCCAGGGCATTGGGATGTGGGTGGAGACCGAAGCTGCTAGGATAGGCATCTGAAACAGCTTCCTCACAGACATACTTGGTCCTGGCAGTCAACTCAGAGCTCAGGTGGGCTGTCATCTGGAGCAAAACTGCAGTAGCTTTTTAAGTTTAGTTGCCATACTTACATGAGAAAATGAAGAAGAGCTCATGAAACTGTATAACTTTTTCCAACTCAGCAAGGCTAGCTAATGCACCCCTCAAGCGACAGGATCTATGAAATATCTCTTTAATATTGCAGAGCAAAATCTACAGATATGACTAAAAAAAGACCCTTGGCATGGCTTTGTTGCCTTGAATTATTTATATGAATACTAATGTAGTCACAAAGGTTCTAATAAGAAAAAGGCAAGAGGTCAAAGACAGAACTAAATGGATAAAAACAGCAGTCAGAGTGACACACTTTGAACAAAGTGGAAGGGACTACATGACAAGGAATAAAGACCCATAGAAGCTATAAAGCACAAGGACTCTGGGTCTCTCCTGTCTTCTGGCGGAACTCTGAGGTTAGCCCAGGAGAACTAATCTGATCTCTGAAAGGCTGAAATTTAAGTTAATGAATTTTTGTTCTTTTAAGCCACCAAGATTCTGGAGGTTTATTCTAGACACAATCGGTGAAGCAATAAATTAATCTAGCTGCATTCAACTGGTTATTAGCAAGTCAAGATTCAAATAGAATAATACAGGTCCTAACTATTGAAGCGAGAAAGGCATGACTTTGTAACTATATTTTATAATTGTCTTATTAAAATAACATTGACTACATAAAACATAAACTTTACATCATCAACCACACTACTATCAAATTATGATATTAGAACTCTTAAAAATAACTAACAATTCTGTAGACAGCATGAACCCTCATACATCAATGTGATTTCTCTGAAATTAAGTCTAAGTACCACTTTTCTTAGAGAAGTCACACTAAGAAAAGAAGAAAAGAAAGCTACACTGGAGTGGTAGCTTTCAAGTGCTTTTTGGAAATAGTACATCTGGAAATCTGGATAATCACTCTACAAAAAAAAAGTACCTTTAGATTATCTAAACCTTAGTTTTCTTAAGTGTAAGAAGTTATAATAGTTTGAAACTCACAATCGTGTTATTTCTGCTACAATGATGATGTAAAATGGAGCATCTGTATAAAGTAGCCTCCTAGAGAGGATTGCGGTCAGTTGACCAGTTGACCCGGCTGGCATTTCCTTAGAATAAGTGCCACTGCCAGTGATGTATTGAAGGGAGAGCCCAACATATTTTTTCTTTTCAAACATAAACATGACCATAAGTCTATGTATGTTTTTACTGGTAATATAGAGAATAATGTTGATTATTTGATTCTACCATTGATTCCAGGATTGAGTTATGGGGTTCATAAATAGAATTGGCTAGAGCTGGGACATGACTAAGGGTGCAAAAGTGCTTGCTGAGCAAGCTTGATGACCTGAGTTCAATCTGCAGGACCCATGTAAAAACTGGATGTGGTAGCACACGTCTGTAATCCCAGCACTCGATGACAAGATGTAGGAAGACATGGGAGAATCACCTTGATGCTTGCATGTCAGCTGGAAGTTATCTTCTGACTTTCTCACATGTGTGTGGCTTGTTCTCAGTCTCTCTCTCTCTCATCCTCTGTTTCTCTCTGTGTGTGTCTCTCCATGTCACTCTCTCTCTGTATTTCTGTCTCTGTCTTCTCTCTCTCTCTCTCTCATGCACACACCACATACGTATACACACCCAAGTAGATAAATAAACAAATAATGTCACAGTAGTACAGTCTAGGAAGCCCTACAGACTGGAGCTTTCTGGGTCTCTTTCCCAGGGGAACTAGCACCAGTCTGTGTAACAGTGAATTTGAAAGCTACAGCAACTCCACCTATGGAAAAACATGGAGCTACACTCAATCCCCTGGGGCCTTCATATCAGTGATGCTTTCTCAAGAAGAAAAGAAATCAAGAGTCTAGAACCCAGCTGCCCTAGTTGACTATTTATTTCTGTGATAAACAACAATTGCCTGTTAGGTATGGTGGTGAATGTGTTTTATCTCAGCACTCAGGAGGCAGAGGTAAGTTAAGAGCAATCAAATAACAGCAAACCTAAGCTCCAACAAATAAATAATTTAAATAATTTGGTGTCTAAAGTCTGGGACTCACCCACAATCTTCTGGACTCCAAAGAGCATGGGTACTCCTATCTCTGGCTTTACCTCAGCAGCACTTGTCCCACAGTCCTAGCGTCACTGATACCCTGTAGTCTCTACTGCAACTGAGGCTGCACCCTCATCAATGGCCTATTTGGACACTCTTTAAGGACTCCAATCACGTCATGTGGTGTCATGCCTCAGCTTCTTTCAATGACCCTTTCAAGCCTATAGCTCCCATGCTACCAAAACCAGTAGCACCTCTGAGATTCTTACACATTACGAAGATCAGGTGCCACTGTGAGAGGCAGCCTTAGCCTCATCAGCTTCTGAGTGATGACCCTGAGAAAAATAGTACCAGAAGATTTCATGGCAATAATGTGGTTTCTTGTAAACCATAGCTGATTCTTATCCCCAGCTAACCAGAAACCATAGATTCTAAATTCAAAACACCATACGAACATCCCTCAGAGTCTTTGGTTGCTTCTGAAACTTCACAAGTTAAATTCCTATCATCTGCTCTTCTCTCAGCATTCTTATCATTTAAGCTTCCATACCACAGTCCACCAATGTCCAAAGTCCACAATGGCTTTTTCAGCCCAGAATTCCTAAGTACTTACATAATTTATCTCCAAAATAACAGTATACTCCACTCCTGGCACAATTTGTGGTCTCGTTTGAGGTACATCTCTAATCTTGTGCAGGGATTTCTTTAGTTGAGGGTCCCTCTTTCCAGACAATCCTACCTTTTATCAAATTGACAAAAATTAATCAGCATACTAGCACAATTTTACATGTACCAAATATTAGCTGGTTTCTACTATTCTGACAGAAAGTGTTCAAAACAGATAATGTTGAGATTTCACAAGTCACTGTTGTGGGAATAATCAGATATGGAAAGAAGGCTCTGACCAATATTGTTTACATAATAGCTGCTATGACAGATTCACCAGTGGATGTTCCCCAGTAGGTTGACACATATTACAAAAAGATTCTGGTAACTGTCAAGATTTCTTGAAAGATATTAATGAATTCACCACACATATTCTAGAAATAGCCAATATACATACGATGCTGTGCAAATTTAATAACCAGACTTCACTTCACCAGGAAGAACACCTATTACAACCCAGGAAAGGGTGATCCAGCCAACTTGGTGGGAATAACATTATACCAATAAAGCAGGTGCTAAATTTGATTAAAGGTTGTACAAGACCTGGAAGGGTTGAATTTCAGGATCTTTGCACCAGATGTAGGATATGCCTGTACCTTCAATCAAACAAGTAGAGGATCTTCTGAGCAACAAGAGACAATTTATTTTATTGTGGATGATATAATAGTCGTGTTGCATCATAGATACCAAGGAATCAGATCCACTGGGTACCTGAGGTATTTCCAGCTGGACCTACCTGTATAGATTGTTATGTCCAGTTATATATATGTTTGACTGGTGACTTCTAGAAAGTAGGGTGCATATTGAGGTTTCCAACTGATGTCCTGCTGAAAGTTGTACAGACAGTGGTAAAAAGGTTAAAAAGTGTGGGAATTCATAACAGAAAGAAGAAACTAAAGTGGAACTTCTTAAAAAGAAGTTTCAAATAAGATAGTTATGACACCAGGATGGATGGAATTGGAAGAGGAACACTACCAGGGTAGAGTAGAAAGGCTTCATTCTTGGAAGCTTCCATTATTAAGAAGCTTCATAAGGAGATGATGAACAATACCAGGCCTTTGGACAGAGGCAGTCAGGACCCCATCAAATGTAACTGATTTCCAGTCTGTGGCTTCACTTGTAAAGTTACACTTTCCTTCTGAGGCTGAAGTGGCTGGGTGTGAACATAAGGTTCTGGAGAGAGACTCACAGGGAAGAAGAGATGAAGAGACATTGTTACTTTTTATGTGAATTAAATGTATCCATATGCTTAATAAAACCATTATGTTACAATAATACACAGGGTTTTTTTCCAATTATTGGATGTACAGAAGTTTTCAGAGTGCAGCATCCTCTTGGCATGAAAAAGCATGAACATGAATCTCAGTGAGACCCACCATTTCCCTGTGTCCTGTGATTCCCAAGTAACTGTGTCCTTTCAGCATCTGGTTACTATATATTCCTTGTTTTTTTCTCCATTTTTCCCCAGGTTTATCTCTAGTGATCGGATCACAATTCTAAACTGCTTCAATTAAAAATCTTTCATTCCAATTTCCCATTAACTGATCACAGCTTATTCCATGATCACTTGCTTAGACTCCTGTTTTATAGTCATCCCATTATTTTCCCAGTGTGCACTGGCTGACCTATGTTTTCACTTATATGATTAGTCAGAATAAATCAAAGGTCACCTGCTACAAGCAATCCATCCATTTTAATAACCCGCAACCCTTTTGACCTCATCTCTCCCTCCATAGTGAGAACTGCCTTGCCACTTCTCTGGCTCTGGGAACAGCCAACCTATCTCCTTTTCTGTCAGTATTGAATGTGTAGCTTGAGAGAGATCACAGTGAATCAGATGCATTTTATTCCAAATCCATGGCCACACACTTCAACTGCATTCTTACCTCCATTGGCAGGCTTGATTGTCTTCTCTTCTTTGGAATCGACTGTTGTCAAGAGTATAATATTTCTTCTGTTAAATTACATAAAAACTGCATGTTCATCTTCCATGACCTGAGAAAATAAAATTAACCAGACCTTCATTTATGTGTCACACAAACTACAGCTTGCTTGAACATATATCTCTATCTTTTTCTTTCTGTTAGAGAAAGGTCCTTTCTTCTCATATAACACTTATGTAAGATACACTCCAGACCTCATTTCCTAAATTCTCAAATAGACTATTAGATCACCCTGGATCTATAATCCTTCTCTCCCCCCTTTTTTTTTCAGTGATAGTCCTTTTGTTACAGTATACCAATAGAATAGGGCATGGGTTGAAGATTGGCTTGAGAGTCATGCTAGTTGCAAATCCTGTGTTTACTATTTGCTATTTTCAGATTGTCTGTGCTTGTTTGTTTGTTCGTTTATACTAGGCAATAAGATAACTCATCTTATAGTGATGTTATAAGGATTTATTGTACTTGAACAAACTTACAGGTAGTTGAACTCCAACAAGTCTGTCGTAGCAATAAGTTACTCACGTTCTCACACAGGTGTGTAACATTTGGTATCATTAATCACAGTACTCCATCAACGTGCATTACTTTACCTATTGTGTCAGTTGGAGTTGTGCGTCTAGAGGTTTATATCAGTTTCTAAACTGCCTTACTACATGCACCCCAAAACAAATTACAGGGGAGGACAAATAGAACAGAAAACAGCATGGTCTTAATTTTTACAGTTAATTAGAAGCAAAAGATGCCTATAATGTTAAATTAGCACCTTTTACTATAACAGACTGGTATTAGCCATTTTTATGTTGATATTATCTTGATAATAACACTCACGAATACATTCCTAGTTTCCTATCTGTCAGGCATTGGTATGCTTCCCAGTGAACTTCCAGAAGTTCATGCAGCTGGGTAACAAACCCAGATTATTTCACTGGATTAATTTACCACACAGGCTGGAGTACAAAGCTCAAATCTGTGCTGGCTGTTGTCTCTGCCATTAAGACTTAAAATGTGTACTTTAAATAGCTCTTTATTATTAAATTGGAATGTACTTATGTACTAGTTACTACCTATATATAGTATTCATGTACTAGTTATGTGTTAGTTACTCATTGTAGTTTGAAGTCCTTAAGGTAATTGTTAAAACTGAACAACTTTCAAGCTATTCCCAGTTCATGGATTTATTCTTCTTGGCCCAGACAGTGCTGCAATGTCTGGAAATTGGACAATAGTGCTATAAAGCAGAACAATGTATGTGAAACCTGGAAAGATTTAGGCACAGACACAGGGCACATCACTTACAACAGCAACTGACTTTTTATAATTCTGTTCATGAAAGAGATGGGAAAACATGTCAGTAAATAATTGATGTAGACATTTGAGGCTACAGAATGCCCATTATTCAAGCACTTCTCTCTTTTTTCCTAGAGGTACAAATCCAGCATTCATTGATCAGAAAATAAAACATGTTACAAATTTCAAACATAACCCTATGAGCTGGGATAGACATATTCCAAATGATGAGCAACATGTGCTTTGAATTAACCTTTACTCATCTAATAGTTGACCATTTAAAGGTAATTCTGTCAAATAAAGTGCTTTGGCTTCATTTTCTATAAACAAAAACAGTTCTATCATGTGGTTATCTGTTGCATCAAATCAGTATGTTCTGTTTACTTTGTGTCTGTTCTTTCCAGAACCAGTCTTTTTCACTTCCAATTACCTAGTCTAAGTGTAACAGTTAACAGAGTAAAGTGTTGTAGCTTTTGTTTATTTTTTGTTTTTACACTTACTTATTCATTGTAACATCCCATTCATGGCCCCTCCCTCCTCTCCTCCCAATACTACCCTCCCACCCTCTGCCCACATTTGACCCTCCCCGTCAACCCTCCCCAGAACTTCATGTCACATCAGCACTAACTGCATCCTCTTCCACTGAAGCCAGTCAATGCAGCCCAGCTAGGAGAAAGGTATCCAATTGTAGGCAACAGAGCGGGTTTCAGGGACAGCCCCCACTCCAACTGCTAAGGGGCCCACATAAAGACCAAACTGCCCCTCAGCTCCATGACGGTAGGGGGCCTGTGTTCAGTCCATGCATGCTCTTTGGCTGATGGTTCAATCTCTGTAAGCTCCTATGGGCCTGCGTTAGTTGCCTCTGTTGGTTTTGTTGTGTAGTTCTTGTCCCCTTATGGTGCCTCTGTCCTTCCTCCAACTCTTCCACAAGACTCCCAGGTCTCTGTCCAGTGTTTGACTGTGGGTCTCAGCATCTGTTTCTGTCTTTGCTGTGTGGATCCTCTCAGAGGACAGTCATGCTATGCTCCTGTCTGCAAGCATAGCAGAACATCATTAATAGTTCTAGGGGTTGGCTCTCTTCCATAGGTTGGGTCTCAAGTTTGGCCAGTCATTCCCTCAATCTCTGCTCCATCCTTATCCCTCCATGTCTTATAGGCAGGGTAGATTTTGGCTCAAGAGTTTTGTGTGTGGGTTGGTGTCCCCCTCCCTCCACTGGCAATTCTACCTGGTTAACAATCTTCCCCAATGTGTAAAAACTTAAAATAAATGTGCAGATAATTATTTCTGTAATAAGAAATGAAGTTTTATGTGCTTAGTACAACTTGAAATAAAATAAAAAATGAGAATATTTTGACAGATTAAAAACTACCCTCCTCTCAACAACTCATTATAATATATAATATATATGTATAATATATTGTATTATATATATTGTATAATATATAATATTGTATAATATATAATATATAATATATATGTATAATATATTGTATAATATATAATATATGTATAATATATTGTATAATGTATAATGTATAATATAATATATGTATAATATATAATATATGTATAATATATAATATATATGTATAATATATAATACATTATATATGTATTATATATTATACATATATAATACACAACCACTCACTGTATTATATATGTATATGAAATATATGCATATACATACTGTTAATCTAAAGATCAAAATTAAGAAGCTCATAAAAGTAACAAGAGAGTGGCTTTAATAATATATCCACTTAAGCAGAATAAATAGTAATGGGTTCTCCCCTAGGGCTGTCTAGTCATAAGTTTTGGCACAACAAAGAGCGCGGTATGAGTTTCATCTTATGAAGTGTGACTTGAATCCACCTAAAGCGGATGTAGCAGATATAAAGTAGTTGGTTATACTTTATGTTGGTGTCCTTATTGCAATAGCTGTCATACCTTGCCAGGCCAATCTTTATTGTACCTCTAGGGTTCACAGTCAGTAACATGCATAGAATTTTCCAGCACCATGAAAGCTAACCAGTAGGGAAGCTGCTAGGTCAATGTCAGCTTGCTATCTCTATCTTCTATGACCCAAGTTGAGTAGTGAAGTGTAGCCATTGATACAGAAACCCAAAACTGGTCAAGGTGCAAAATAAGAGACTACAGAATTCTCAGCCCTGAATGGGAAATCTATATCATATACTCTTCTCCTGTGGCTCAGGGATAACTGCAAAAGAGAGGATAAAAAGTGTGTAAGAGAAGCTAGTTGATGACTACAAGGAAACAGTGTCTTCCAGACACAACAGGGCAACTGAACACAAAACTCACAGTAGTCATAACAGTAAGATCAAGCCAGAAAAAATCCAAATATGAATATTGAAGGTGGGCATGAATTATCACACCTAAGGAAAGGCTATTGAAAACTGATACATGGAGAGAAAGAGTTAGTTTTCTCAAGGAATGTGGGCTCTAGTTAGTCAGCCATCCTCCAGTGGAAGGGCACACATCCTAAGGCATCATAAATTGAACTTGATAAGCAGAAAAAAGATGACAGAGTTTGGTGGATAGTAAAAGCATCATCAAACTAGAAGCAGTTTGGAGGGGTAAATATCAGAACACGTTATATGGAATTCTTATTTTAAAAAACTATTAAAAAGTGAAAAAATAAAGAAGGCTAAAAATAGGAAAATCATAGCAAGAATATCTTTGAGTCAACAGAAAGGAAGATATAAACTCAGAGTAGTACTTAGCATAAAATAAATAATAAAGACTTTAGAACTTACAATGTTTTCATAATATAATTGTATCTTAGGCTCTACCCCTCTAACAGATCTTTAAGCCATCAATCAAAGCATGTTGACTTTAAGTTTTCACTTAATTCTAAAAATATTAGAAATTTAATTTTCCAAATCATAGCAAGTTTCAAGTAGTGAATACAAGAGCTTAAGTAATCATCCAGTTCATAGACATTTGAATGAATTGTTTCACTTTAAAATATAGTATAGTATGCAAACTTTTAATATGCCATGTTTGAGATACAAAGAAAAATAAACTGAAAGTTATGTGTTGGATAATTTCAAAAACTGTATGTACTATTCCAAAAGCATTCACTTGTAAAATCTCTCAAACAATTAAGAAATTGGCTCTATTTATTGACCTATGTGATTGCCAGTAGAACACTTTCTTGGTTAATGATTAATGTGGAAAGGTCTAGACTACTGGGTACCATCCTTGGGTAGGTGCCATACTGGGTTGTATAAGAAAACAAAGTGAGCAAGCCATGGGGAGAGAACCAGTAAACAGCTTTCCTCCATGGCCTCTGACTCAGTTCTTGTTTCCATGTTCCTGTGCTGAGTCTCTCTCTACCCAGGTTACCTTGATGATGGACTGCAACCCAACCATCAACCAAATAAATCCTTTCCTCCTGGGTTCCTTTTGATCAGGATTTTATCACAGCGACAAAAGGACAAACTAGAACAAATAGTTTCAAATTTCGATTGGATTACTTCTTCTTCCACCAAAGTAGATGGTAAATTAAGAATAGCATTTCCTTTTAAGAAATGTATTGTCAATAATAACAATATTCTTAAATTAGTAAACCAATTAATCAGTGACTGAAAATGAATTGTTAAACTACTGTGTTTTTGATGATGCCTTTCATCTAGATTCAGAACACTTGTTCTTGGGAAGATGATAATGATTATATATATATATATATATATATATATATATATATATATATATATCATGGCACCCCGTGATTTATAGTAATGCTTAAAAGAAATCAGAAGTAGAAAAAGTCTAACAAATAGAAAAAAAGAAGAAGGGGGAATCTAATATCTTTAAATTATAAACAGAAGTCTATTTATTGAGTGCTTCCCTGAAGCCCATCAAGCTAATAATTTTATTCTTACAAATATTGATATGATACTATAATTAAATGAGTCTGAATATCTACCAAAAGATATTTAAATGAGGAATTGGTTGGTACATTTTAAAAGGAAAAAATGTAAAAGTAACTACATTGAGAATATGTTTTACTAAGCCACAAACTCATTTTACAGGGTTATAAAATAGTCACCTTCATGTTTATTGGGTTACTTTTGCACATTTTTATTTAATGGAATTTGTTAAATTGGTGTAAGAATCATAAAATACTCTAAATTTAATTGTAGATGTTTTTGTTAACATATATGTCTACTAGAGTCTGATACAGACAGAATATTTCTCTTTCAAAATTCAAATGTTGGAAGCTAATTCTAAAGTGACATATTTGGAAGTGAGGCTTATGAGAGGTGATGAGACCATGAGGGTACAGCCTCCATAAATGACTTGGGTGCCCCTGTAGAGGGTGCCCCTTTAGAGGATGCCTCAGGGCTGGCAGGGTAGCTCATCAATGAAGCAGTTGTTGGCAGGTGCAAGGCACTGGCATTGATTCCCATGTCAGAATTTTTTTGTTTAGTTAGGTCCTTCCTTTACTCTTATTACTGTTCCCTTTGTCTGGAATGGTGAGATTCCCTTACAAGGCAGGTAGCTGTCTGATTACTATTTATGGTCTACTTGGTGTTGGAGAGTTGGAGATCTTTTACTTTGCAACAGTACTTCTACTAGATTGGTGTTATTTCCCCTCACCAGTTGAGGATTGAGCTTTTATTTTTATTTTTTATTTTTTTGCTTTATCACAAGCTATTAAATCCTAGACCCAGAGTAAATGATGATTTTTCTTTTGTTTTTGTTGTTCTGTATTTATCATTGAGACAAAGTCTCTCTCTTTGTAGCCTAGGTTGGCTTAGAAGTTGAGATCATTTTGCCTCAGCCACAGCAATCACAGGTATAAGCCATTGTGACCAGCAAGACATTAGTTTATTTATTCCAATCAGTCATTTATACAATAAACACTATAGACAAGTGTTTAAAGAATCATCTAAGGCCCTAACTTACTACCATCTTACAATGTCCTCCACAGAAATGTCTTTTATGAACTTTGTGCCCATGTTCACTGAGTGACACATTCTAGAATTAATGCTTCCTGGCAATTTTCCATAGTAATCTCACTATCTTATAATGGTTCACTTAAATTTTTTTCCTAATATGAAAGAATAATAATGACCATGTGTCTGTCTATTATGGGATGACAAAACGGGCCAATCCAGATGGTTTCAAATGAATGTCCTCTAATAAGAAGAATCAGAGGTTTGTTCAGTGCAAGCACTGAATGGGCTTGGGAAGTGAAGGTCAAGGAGGTTCTTTCAGCAACTTCAAGCTTGCACAAATGACAAGAAGGCCATCACTAATGATTTTCAGAAGATCATCAAAGTGATCAATTCTCAGGAAGACAACCTGATGTCACATACTCACCTGGGCCATATACCACAGTCTATATGTCTATGACAGCATGGAGAACAAGGTCTTGTCCTTCTCATGTGTTCTGTACACTTCAAGGGTTCTGCCATCATCTGAAATGTATGAAACCTGTTTTCTACACTATACACGAATAGAGACTGTGCATCTCCCTCAGCATGAGGAGGATTCAAAGCATGAGTTGTGGGTGGGGATACAAACACAATAACTGACCTATTGCCACTATTTTCTTAAGTAATTTAAATGTTGTTTTTTTCTCATAATTCTGAAGGTTAGAAGTCTTAAGTCAAGGTATTGGCAAGGTCATCTCCTTGTGAACTGTTAGAGTCTGCTCTGTGCATTTCATATACCTTCTTGTTGCTCCTAGCTCATCTTTGGTACTCCTGGGCTTAAGTATACCCTAATTTTTATCTTCATTACAAGTGTGTGTGTGTATTGTGTGTAAGTATGTATATGTGTTGTGTGTGTATTGTGTGTATGTGTGTTGTGTGTAT
>CAJQZJ010036664.1:0-19958 GCA_907164525.1 Lophiomys imhausi
AAAGAAAGAAAGAAAGAAAGAAAGAAAGAAAGAAAGAAAGAAAGAAAAAGAAAGAAAGAAAGGAGCTTACTGGTCTATACTTTTTTTTTAATGCTCATTTATTACTTCAAGTTACATCTCCATCACAGTCCTCTCCCTTCACCCCTCCTGGTCCCATCCTCCCACCCTCTCCCTCTTCTCCCAGAGCTCATAATTCTTTTTTTGAATAATTAGGCCTCAATTATGAAAATTATAAGGTATAACATACATTCTCAATGTCAAGTCCATACATATTTGGCAACTGATATTAATATTCTATTATCTATCTATTTCCATGAATTTAAAGTTCTATACCTAATTCAATTTCCATCCTAACTTGCATTTACCAACTTAAAAACATCTTCTTAGACCTAGAATACCCTATTAATTCCTAAACAACTTAAAATTTAACTGTGAGACTATAACTACCTAGTCTTCAACCACATCAGAGTCCTGAGAAGTATAAAAATATCTGAATGTACTAGAAGTATAGCATAAATTGTTATCTACATGTTTTTATGGGGTAAGCAGGGCCTGAAACTTTCTGTCTACTATCATGTCACCAGTATCATTTTTATAATCTGTCTAGCTGAAAAAAAATCTTTATAAGTCTTAACTATGCTGAACTAATTTTTGAGGAAGTCCTTCCTTAAGGATGTTCATAAATGACTCTAGAAGGAACTATTATTTGTGAATCAGAACACTGTATTCAAATGAAACATCTAAAGCTGTTTAGGAAATCTCAGCTCACATAGTGCTGGGCAGTCCTTTGTAGGTAGTTCAACTTAGCATCAGTGCTGCAGAACATTCTATCTGATGAGTCTAAAGGATAAGGGTAAGCTGTGGTAACATTTATGTTTTTACTTTAAAATAAAAGTGCATTAATAATATGAACTAAATTAGTCTGGGACTACGTTTGAAAAAAAATGTTGTGTGAAAGCTGGACCACTTCCCCTTAATAACATTCATGTTAAATAGTTACCCTTAGCCTCAAGGATGTCTTCATTACTTGGGCCTTAGAGAGGTTAGCACTTAAGCTGAAAAAGAAAACATTACTGACTGATTTCCACTGCAAAGAAGAGCTATATCCTTTGAGATTTTCTCCTGGAAAATTAAAAACAAACAAACAAACGAACAAACAAAACCCACAAATGTCTAACTTTCCTACTTTTTTTTAATTACTGTAGCCAAGATTGGTCCATTGTCTGTTGAGTTGCAATTTTAAAATTTCAGATATTATAGATATTATAAAGATCTATAACACAAATGCAAATGCAAAATGTAAAGGACAGATGATCGATACTTGTAGTTTGTCAGTAGACTGTAAATAAAAATATAAATATAGACTATTGTATATTCATCAACTACATTTCATTTTCCTGGAAGAATTCATGAGTAATTGATAAAAAATAATCAAAATAAGAATAAATATAGAAAAAATAGAAATAAAAAAACAAGGAAGGATTATGGGAAAATGAATGCAATGAAACAAAGAAATTTAAAGCCAAAAAAATGTGGGGCAAATGATGTCAAGATGTTATGAAGATTCGGTCACAACAGAAATAGCAAAAGCTTCAGGAGACTGCAAAACACCAGCCACAGTGTGTCACAAACAGCACAGGATAGGAATGAAAGGGAAAAAAAATAGAATTTTGCCATTACTCTGTGTGCCTTCATTTATTCCTTAGCTCATCTTTTGAACACTAACAGGACCAAAAACTGAAATCTATGTGGAGCTGATTGTGTATCATTAAAGAGTAGAGAAACTGTTTCCTAATGAGATACTTCTGTGCCAACTTTAGGTGAAATGTGAGTCAATAAACTAGACAATAAACAAGTTACACAGATACAGAAATATTTATTGATACATTAGAAAATAGATGGGCTTACCATTTATTTTTTTAAACATTGTACATTGGTAAGCAGGAAAAGTGAATCAAATGTCATGACCTTACCAAAAATAATAGACTGTGCTGTCATGGCCCATGTTATATATAAGGTTGTATGTTTAATGTAAATCTGAACTGTGTTGCAAACAAACCTACATTGACACATTTGCATCATGTGTGTCTTATTAATGCATCTTTAGGAAATACATCCAATAAGGTGTATCTATACATATTTTTCCAATATGCAGATTTGAAATAAAGTGCAAGAAATAGTAATTACATAACCAAAATCAATTTTCTCACAAAAAGAGTTCACAGACTCTGTGTACCCAGCAAAAAGCCAGAACTGGCTGTGTTGGCAAGAAAAAGAAAGGTCTGTGCTGATGAAATAAACCACATTTTACTTAGCGCTGTATAGTTTATGCTGCAAATGTGAGCAGATAATGTGGGTTAGAGACATTATTGCCTCCACAGGCATATGGTAATTATAGCCACATTAAAGCCCTCCTGTTAATCACAGACACACACGTTTGCAGCTGATGGGGTACATCTTTCACACTGAGCTCATCAGCACATCTATCTGTGTGTGTGTGTCTCCTACCTAGGGGGCTGGTGTAGCTCTTCTCAAATGACTCCTTCCTCTTGCAGCTCACCATCTAGAGGATTATAATATAAACACAGAGCTAGAAAAGTAGGGCACCATTTCAGAGAAACACCAGCTCTGGAAAGCTATTGTTCTCCCCAGGCAGATTCGAAGTGGGCTACCTGAGTTGTGAGCTGTCATGAGCAGTCCATGGTACAAAGATCCGCAGGTGTACAGAGGTATCAGCCAAAACTCAGACACAAAGCAGAGTGTGGGCATCGACCACTCCACAAACTATCTTAAATTCCTCCTGTATGGTCCACTCTGAGATATTTTAAATACACTTTTTAAAAAAGGTCCCCATAGTTCTATAGGATATAGATAATTATTTGTACTTGTAGACAAAACACAGAAAGACACCAAAGGAATAGCTTGCCTGGAATCAATATTCAAATATTGGACAGTTGAGAAGTTACATTTTCTCCTTTACATTCTCGTCATATTCAGAAGCGTATAATTAAAAAATAATAGTTATGCCCTATAGGACCCAACTTACACCCCACTACAGAAGGCAAAGTAAAATTCCATTTAAAAAAATCACAAATCTCCCATGCAGCTGAAACTAAAGCCTTCTCTGCTGTAGACTGCCATGTTTGAGGTCCTGGGTAAGCTCATCACATGTGTGCTGTGTAAACTCTGTTTGCATTCAGCATCCTTGCTTGCCTTTGCCCTGTGTGAGTACATGGCAGCCTGATGGGAAGTGTGGTAATGCTTCAGCAGCACTGCTGCGGAGAGGACGGCATCTTAACATGCTGCTTATGCTACAAATAGTCCTGAGCTTCACATGCTCTCACCAGTGTTTGCGGCTTTTCCTGCCTAAAGAATCATCTGAAGTCACATTTGGTGTGCTTATTTTGATGTTTGCCTTGATCCCTGTGGGGCTTAAAGAGATTAAGACCTTGTGATAGCCAGATTGCTGGTATTTAATGCTTCATTACTCAGCTTTCTGCAGGGCTCAGAGTCAGTTGGCAGCACAGTTCCCAGGAAGCAAGCCCAGGCCTGATGCTCTCCAGCAGGGAGTGTGTCAGGGTGACCTCCAAATAGGAAACATGTGATTTCCAGGAAAGGTGATGTGGAAATATCCATACATCAGACATGGCTTAGTGCTTTGTTTTGCCTTTGGAGAATTAAAGGCCAGATGATTCTGATGAGCACTGTCATGCACCCTTCTCAATCCACGTGCTGGGAATACATTTTCTGGCACTGTTGGGAGACAAGTCTCTCCCATTTCTGCACATCACAGGAACATAAACAGTGACTCCCTTTGTTCTAGAATAATAGCTTAGGATGTTTGTTTAGCACCCTTGGACCACTGGAATGATCTCTTTCTAGAGTAAAGGGCAAATTTATTACCCACAAGGATAGAGAGTGTCTCCCTTTGAGCTGAGGCTGGCAGACTGGCTGCACATTATAAAACTCAGTGTTCTTGAATCCCTGTGTTCTTCTTTGAGAACACAGCCTGATATATCTGCTGAAATAAGAACATTGTTTCACAGAAATTAGTATTCAGGAGTTAATAAAAAAAATGATAGAGCTTTTATGAGAAATAAAATGTCTTTTGTGTCTAACCAAGGAAGTCTAGGTCTTCTGGTAGAATTCTATTTGACAGGCTAACCAGCCAATAGGGCAAAATCTGACATTTCCATGTATGCGACAAAGCATTTGATATGTATTGTTCCACAAAGTGCTTGAATATGTTTAAGTGTGTGTTCATTCATCTATGAGTCTCTCCTTGTATGCAGACTACTTCTATAATATTATATGCAAACATGTTTTTAGAATAATCTTTATAAGTTTTACAATAGGATGATCATCATGATTTGAAAGGACTGATTAATTTTATTTATTTATTTATTTACCTATTTATTTATTTATTTATTTATTTATTTGCTTTTGGGTTTTTTGAGAGAATTTCTCTGTGTATCTCTCTGGCTCTTCTGGACTTGCTTTGTAGACCAGGCTGTTCTTGAACTCACAGGCATCCTCCTGCCCCTGCCTCTCAAGTATTGGAATTAAAGGGCGTGCTACCACACTCAGCAAGAGTGTTTAATTTTGCAGGAACTTGTTATAAAGACAACATTCAGAACTGTACTAGTTTTCTGTAAATTTTTACTAACCTTAGAGGTACACTTAATATTAATCACAATAGCAATAATTAGTCCCTGAACATCAAAAAGACAAAAAAAAATTGACTTGACAACCGCTGTAGGTCTTGCTCACCTTCAGTTCACGTCATTTTTGCAGTATAACGCTTCCAGTGATGAACAGGACCTGGTGGTTGGCACCAACAAGCACCATTCTGCAACCTTCCTTGCTCCATACCTCAACTGAATTTGCCCACATCCATATTAACAGTACTGATTCTTAATGCTTGGTTATATCTGAGAGGGCTGGTTTTTGAAAGAAGTATAACAATTCTGTATTAAAAATGGAACCTTTAATCTTCGATAGATTATTAGGTTAATATGAACCTTTCTTTGATTTAACTATGACTTATATGATTCTTTATACTGCTACTTTGGTTTCAAAGTTGAAAAAAAAAGAAAATTTCATAATTACTAAAGTTAGGTATAAACTAATACATAAAAATCTAGAGCTCTTCTCTATGAACCCTGAGAAGTTCAACAATTCTTGGTAATTGACTATGTATTTTAAAAACTATTACAAATATGGAAACTCTATTTGAATATTCCTTTTACCACTTAGCTTTTTGAATGCATAAATCTCAATTCTTCATAAATTATGCACATATCCTACTATATTAACATGTTATTAAAATAACATTGTACAAATATAAGACAATACATCTGAAAGGAGTTGAATAAATAATAAAGTCATAATTTAGTAAAAATAGTGAATTCAGGTAGTCATGATAATTTCAAATTTTTGTATCATTATCTCATCAGCATTCTTATCTTGTGTCAGCATTGCAAAGCAATTATCAGTCCATTTGTTTGTTATATAAAGAAGGGCTTCTGATTTTTTGAATTGATTATGTATCCAGCCACCTTGCTGAAAGTGTTTATCAGCTCTAAGAGTTCTCTGGTTCTCTGGTGGAATTTTTGGGGTCACTTATGTATACTATCATATCATCTGCAAATAGGGTCAATTTTAACTTCCTCCTTTCTGATTTGTATCCCCTTGATCTCCTTTAGTTGCCTTGCTGCTCTAGATAGAACTTCAGGTACTCTGTTGAAGAGATATGGGGAGAGTGGACATCTTTGCTTTGTCCCTGATTTTAGGGGAAATGCTTTAAGTTTCTGTGCATTTAATTTGATGTTGGCTACTGGCCTGCTGTATATTGCCTTTATTATTTCTAGGTACAGCCCTTGTATGCCCGTTCTCTCCAGGACTTTTAGCATGAAGGGGTGTTGGATTTTGTCAAATGCTTTTTCAGCATCTAGTGAGATGATCATGTGGTTTTTTTCATTCATCTTGTTTATATGGTGGATTATGTTGATGGATTTTCATATGTTGAACCACCCCTGCATTCCTAGGATGAAGCCTACTTGATCATGGTGTATGATACTTTTGATGTGTTCTTGGATTCGGTTTGCAAATATTTTGCTGAGTATTTTAGCATCTATGTTTATGAGGGAAATTGGTCTGAAACTATCTTTCTTTGTTGGGTCTTTGTGTGGTTTAGGTATCAGGGTGACTGTGGCCTCACAGAATGAGTTTGGCGTGTTCCTTCTGTTTCTATTTTGTGGAAGAGTTTGAGGAGTATTGGTATTAGCTCTTCTTTGATGGTCTGGTAGAATTCTGTGCTTAAACCATCTGGTCATGGGCTTCTTTTGGTTGGGAGACTTTTATTGACTGCTGAAAACTGTCACCAGAGAAGTTTGTTTCTCTTGCACCCATGCCAACTGAGATCCTAGCCCGCCCACCCTGGATAAGCTTCATTCCTTCCAGTGTAGCCCTATTCAAAACGGTGCCTGGATACTGCAAGAAGAAAAGAAGACCCAAGGTGGCAAAGTTTAAGATGGCTATAGGTTTGCCATTACAGCCTCTCTCTCTCTCTCTCTCTCTCTCTCTCTCTCTCTCTCTCTCTCTTTCCCAACATACACACAGATATTCACACACATACACTTAGAAAACTGTATTCCTTTAGTTGGAAAAATGAATATATACAGAAAAAAACTTCAGTCACTTGGAAGAAAGAGAATACCTTCACACCCCATGTAGTGTGAAGAACAGGTGGAGAATATGTGAAGAATAGAGGCATTGGGACTTAGATCCAGATCCTGCAGACCAGGTGAGAAGAGCTATACCACCCACCCTCAAGGATTCATTGTCTTGGGTGTGAAACCAGATGCCTATTTACTTCGACCAGTTCTGGAAAGGGGTACCAGAATATGTGGGGCTAAAGGGTTTATGGCTGTGTTTTATAAGGAAAGGGATAACTGAAATCGTAAAAATTAATTTTCCATGTGATTTTATTTCCAAGTTCTTTCTTTCAATCATTTATTGAAAGAAAGTTCATAGTACATATTCTGTGGGAATGACAAATATCAGCATCAGAGATTCCAATTATGTACCAAAAATGCTACATCTAGTCCTAGCAGATATTTTTATTTCTGGTAACACACATTGTCACTAATTACACAGTAACTTTAAGGTAACTAACATGAAACCACTGAGCTATTACTCTACCACAGCAGCATGGAGAAAGGTTTCTAAAAAATAAAGATGGCAATCAAAATTGTTAGGGAGTAAAGTCTCAAGTGGTGACTCAACAGAGTTCTTCCTAGCCCACAGATGATAGGTTGGGCACGTCAGAAAGTAGTTACAGTTTAATTAACAAAGTTACCGTTTCTCTTTCTAGAAATAACGAATTCTTCCATTAGTGACAGGTGTTTCAGGTGGAAGGCAGAGTGGGGTGTTAGAGAAGAGTAAAGATGCTGGCAGGTTAGACAGACTAGACATCATTAGTAATCATGGTTGCCTTCTAAACATTGGTGGTTTGTAATCTCGGACAAATGAACAAAAGGCTAGGAATTACACTACAACACTAGTAAATATCACTTGAAAATTAACTGCACCAGGGCTGTGCTTGTACAAGGGCTTCCTTCATAAGACGAAGCAGCCAGTCTTTTTCTTCCCACGACTTGCTTGCAGAGCAGCCCTTGTGGCCATTTCAAAGACCATCCTCACTCCATCTTTGGTCTTTGCAGAACACTCCACATACCCAAAAGCACCAATGCTGCTCGCCAAATCTCGGCCTTGTTCAAGTTTTACTGGCTCCAGTTTCCTCTTGGCTAACTCTTGTTTTGTGTTCCTGTCATGCCGAAGATCCTTCTTGCTCCCAACCAGGATGATGGGCACCTTGGGACAGAAATGCTTGACTTCTGGAGTCCATTTCTGTGGGATGTTCCCGAAGCTATCGAGGTTGCCAATGGAGAAGCACATCAGGAGAACATCCGGATAGGAGAGCGGCCTTAGGCGATCATAATCTTCTTGTCCAGCTGTGTCCCACAGGGCCAATTCTACCTGTTTTCCATCCACTTCGATATCAGCCACATAGTTCTCAAACACCGTGGGCACGTAAACCTCAGGAAACTGGTCCTTGCTGAAGACAATAAGCAAGCACGTCTTTCCACAAGCTCCATCGCCCACAATCACCAGTTTCTTCCTGATGGCAGCCATTGAGTAGTAAGTTTCTGCTGCTGTGCACAGCAGCTGGGACTCCTCAGACCACACCCAGGCAGCCCAACTAGTGCAGAGGGCACCTGTCCTGAGTCACCACCTCTGAGGCGCCGCTCAGTAGGAGGTGGCAGACTCAGGAGTGAACCAACTGAAGAAGGTGTTGGAAGGCGGAAGGCGGGTGGTGGAGAGAAGGACACGCATGTGCCTGAATGCTCAACTTGGCTCAAGCCTGCCAGCTCCACGCGCCCTCGCACTTTCACAGTTCAACAGGATTGCTCCAGAGAGATCTGGTGCCCAGAAAGCAAGGTACTTAAGCAACCCTCACACCCATGCGGGCCATGATGGGAATTCTCAAGGTACATCCTTTCTGTTACTCTTTTCTTCAAGAAACTCTCCTCATTAAAGGTGCTACATTTTGTCAAAGGCTTTCCTTTGAGATAATTGTGTGAGTTCTGTCCTTAAATCTAGTTAAATTAAAATCATCACATTCATCTATTTTAGATTATCCATTTAAAAAAGTAAGTTTTCTGAATAATCCCCAGTGACTAAATTCAATTGAAATCCACTGTAATATTGTAATAAACCTATTTTCATCTCTAGTTTTTTTAAAGTTTCATTTTCTCTTTTTTTGGCTGACTTTTTTTTTTAATGCTTTGCCAATCTTGTTTATCTTTTTGAAGAACCAATTCCTAGTTTCATTGATTCTTTCTATTGCTTTTTAGTGACTATTTTATCAATGTTGGTCTCAGTCTTTATTACTTATTTCTCTTTTTTTTTTTTTGATTTGATGTTTGGCATATTTTACTGCAAGCGTGAACCACATCATTAAGTTATTTAAGATCTTTCTGATGTTTTAATGCAAGCATTCAGCTATAAACTTCCCTCTTAGAACTGTGTTCCTGTATCCTAACAGTTCTGCTAAATTTAGATTTCATTCTAATAACTTCTAAATTATTTCTCTGAAACTGAAGTTACTAATAGCTAAGTAATAAAAAAGCAGGAAGGGAGTGGGAAGGCAGAGAGAAGAAACAGAGGAAGTTTTCATGTGATGGGGTGTGAAAAACAATAATGGGGAGGACATGATAAACCAAACACAGAGAAATAGGAATAACAACAAGTAAGATGGCAAAGCAATGCTTTTCTCTTTGAAACTTTTGTTTGGTTATTTTTAGTTCACTTGGTGGTGGTGGTGGTGGTGGTGGTGCAGCCATTTGCTTTCCAAAATTCAAGTGATACCAGGCTGGAGACGGCTACGTGCAGGCTGAGCCTTTCCTTTTGGGAACCTGGGCAGCATTTGTGTCCATGTTTTCATGTATAGAAGAGCTGGAAATTCAAGAAGTGTGATACCCCATCTCACACTGCCACAGACATCAGAATATCCCTTTATAGAATAGGTGTTTTACCTGCATAGGTTGATGTGAGAGATTTTTGCAGGCCTTTCAGAGCAAACAGAAAAAAGCAATTTGCCCTTTTGGGACAGAGCCCAGGACAATCTTATAGTCTTGGTGTCTCTGCTTACATTGTTCTCTGTCCCAGCACACTAACTGGTCTCTTTTCTCTCCTCTTACTAGAGTTTCAGCTGCAGACCCTGCGCCTAGGGATGCTAGTCTTTGCTCTGCTCCACTGGTTATACTTCTCACCCAAGTAGATATGGGTCCATGAATCTGAGTGTGACTTACACTGAGTTCACTCTAATTCTTTCTTAGCCATTTGTTTCGCCAGTGGAGAGGGGAAGGTTTGAGGCTTGAAATCTCTAGTGTGATAGTATCTAAGCTCTCATTGTTTCCTCTTGGCTTCTACAAACGTAACAACTCAGCCAATCCTGCCTCCTGCCTCTGACTCAGTTTTGTACTTGTTAAGGATTAACTATCTTTTCTTTATGCATTCTTCCATGAATGGACATTAAATTTACATCTTCCTGTTAGAAATAGCAGTGTCTTGAAGGGGTTGTAGACATTTCTTTAAGATCTTGTTTCTATTTCTTTTATATTATTATTATTATTATTATTATTATTATTATTATTGAATTCTTTTTTCATTTGAAACTCATGTGGAAATATAATTTCTATTGACAGTATTAAGAAGAGGATATTAAAAAGATGACTATAGCATGATGTCTCTGCCCTAAAAAAAAATAGTGTAATTATTGTGGAACAGACCTTTGTTTTTTCTCTAACTCATCACTTTTTCCGCACTCTATCACAACAGTGCAAGAATATCTTCAAAGATGCCAGCATCTTAAGCTTGGAATTGCTCATCTCCAACACCATAAGAAACAAATTTCCATTCACTATAAGTTATTCACTCTCTGGTATTTTTTAGAGTACAAAATAGAATCAGATAACTATACACCATGAAGTAAGATCATGGATCATACAGTAAGTTTATTTTTCATAGTTCTGGGAATGTCCATGGAATCTTCCATGGTAGATACATTACTTTTTCTACTGTACAGGAATTCTCACTTTTCTACATCTTCATCAGCACTTGTTATTTTCTATTTCATTTCCTTTTTAATGATGGCAATCCTAATTGGTGTGACTTTATACCTCAGTGTGGTATTTGTTAGAATTTCCTCATGATTAGTAATACTCAGCATCTTTTCATGTGCTGATTTGTCTTTGGATGTCATTTTTAGAGATATGTATGTTCAAGATTTTTGTCCATTTCTTAGTTGGAATTTTTTTTATTCTTACTTAATCGTGTTTTTATATACATTATTGTGTTGACTCTGTATTCAGGCTGTAGGCTCCCCTTTCTCTTTGTTTCCTTTCCTGTGTAGATTTGTATTTTGATAAAGTTCCATTTGTCTAGTTTTCCTTTGATTGCCTGAACTTTTGGTATCAATGTAGAAGCAATGCCAGGACAAGAAATCATTGCAAATTCCAGTGACAAGTTTTCCATGGATGCTTTTTTCTCATGTTGTTTAGGTGTCATATGTAGGTCTTCAATTTGTTGTTTGATCTTTTGATGGGAAACATGAACCAAGCATCTTCGTACTCCAGATATCTCACCACTACAGAAACAAAGAAATGATTCCACTCATCTAATATGGTGAAATAATTAGTTGAATTACAGTACTTACGAAAGTGTGAAAGAGGTATTACTTATAGAAGCATGAGGCACTACACAACTCCAAAAGCATAGAGCTATAGCACTGAAGGGAGAAAAGTCTCTTTCCCTCCAGCAATAGTATATTCTATATCTTTAGGCATGGGTATGGACTGGTGAGCCTTGTCCCCTGGTAACTATTACTATAAATCCTTGGAGAAGGCCAGATCCTCAGGTGCCCTTCCCTGTTCCACCGATAGAAAGCTAATACATCCAATCCTATGCAGTTCTCCTTTAGGTAAAGTCTTAGATTTGTATTGCTATCGTGAAGCTAAAACATCTTTGAGAGGAAAGGGTTTGCAGTTCATCACTGAAAGAAGTCAGGCCAGGAACCTGGAGGCCAGAGCTGATGCAGAATCAGTCAAAGAGTGCTGCTTACTGGCTTGATCCTCACCATTTGCTCTGCCTGCTTTCTTATAGAACCAGGAATCACTAGCCCAGAAGTGGCACCTCTCACAAATGGGCTTGTCCCTCTCACATCAACAACTAATTAAGAAAATAGCCTACAGCCATTCTGACAGGTGTGAGATGGAATCTCAGAGTCGTCTTGAATTGCATTTCTCTGATGATTAAGGATGCTAATAATTTCCTATATTTTTGGTTGTGAGCCTAGACTTTAAAAGCTGAGCCAGCTCTCCAGCCCTGCAGAGCATTTCTTTAAATGTCTCTCAGCCATTAGGAATTCCTCCTTTGTCAATTCTCTGTTTAGCTCTGGTTCCCATTTTTTTGATTGGATTATTTGGTTTCTTGGCATTTAATTACTTGAGTTCTTTGTAAATTGTGGATATTAGCCCTCTGTCAGATGTGGGGTTGCTGAAGATTTTTTTCCTAATCTGTAGGCAGCCTTTTTGTTTGAATAACAGTGTCTTTTGCCTTACAGAAGCTTTTCAAAAGTTTCATGAGGTCCCACTTATTGATTGTTGGTCTTAGATCCTGAGCTGTTGGTGTTCTGTTTAGGAAGTTGTCACCTGTGTCAATGAGTTCGAGGGTTTTCCTCACTTTCTCTTCTAATAGATTTGGTGTGTCCGGCCTTATGTTAAGGTCTTTGATCCACTTGGACTTAAGTTTTGTGCAAGGTGATAGGTATGGGTCTAATTTCATTCTTTTACATGTGGATATCCAGTTGGACCAGTACCATTTGTTGAAGATGCTGTCCTTTTTCCATTGTATGGTTTTGGCTTCTTTGTCAAAAAGTAAGTGACCATAGGTGTGTGGGTTCATTTCTGGGTCTTCAATTTGATTCCATTGATCCACTGATCTGTTTATATACCAGTACCATGCTGTTTTTACTACTATTGCTCTGTAGTACAGCTTAAAATTTGGGATGGTGATACTCCAGATGCTTTTTATTGTACAGGATTGATTTAGCTATTCTTGGTTTTTTGTTATTCCATATGAAGTTGAGAACCTTTTTTCCAGGTCTATAAAGAATTATGGTGGTATTTTGATAGGAATTGCATTGAATCTGTATATTGGTTTTGGTAGGATGGCCATTTTTATTATGTTCACCCTTCCTGTCCATGAGCATGGGAGAACATTCCATCTTCTGATGGCCTCTTCAATTTTTTTTCTTCAAGGACTTGAAAGTTCTTGTCATACAGGTCTTTCACTTGCTTGGTTAGAGTTACTCCCAGGTATTTTATATTTTTTTGTGGCTATTGTGAAGGATGTTGTTTCCCTAATTTCCTTCTCAGTCCATTTATTTGTTGTATAAAGAAGGGCTTCTGATTTTTTTTAATTAATTTTGTATCCAGCCACCTTGCTGAAGGTGTTTATCAGCTGTAATAGTTCTCTGGTGGAATTTTTGGGGTCACTTATGTATAATATCATATCGTCTGAAAATAGGGATAATTTGACTTCTTCATTTCCAATATGACAGCACATGCTGGCAAGGGTGAGGAGAAAGGGGAACTCTCCTTCATTGCTGGTGGGAGTACAGACTTGTGCAACCACTATGGAGGTCAGTCTGGTGATAGCTTAGAAAACTTGGAATAGCTCTGCCTTGGGACCCAGCCATAGCACTTCTGGGTATACATTCAAGTGATTCCTCACCAAATCACAAGGAAGGTTCCTTATCTATGTTCACAGCAGCCTTATTTGTAATAGCTAGAAACTGGAAACAACCCAGATGTCTCTCAACCAAAGAATGGATTAAAAAACTGTGGTACATGTACACGATGGAATACTACTATCAGAAACAACAAAATCATGCAATTTGCAGCCAAATGGATGGAACTAGAGAAGCTCATCCTGAGTGAGCTAACCCAGACCCAGAAGGATGTACATGGCATCTATTCACTTATAGTCGGATTTTAGCCATATAGTATAGGATAACTGCACTACAACCAATGTACCAAAGGGAACATGAACACAGACTTTTTTTTTTTTCTGTCAATGAGACACTTTTCCCTAGTGGTGCTGCCTTGTAGGCCTCCAGTGTATGAGGTGGCTCTTGGCCCTCATATGACTGCTGAAATAGGGTGGGGGACTGTTATGTAGGGACACTCCACTTCAGAGGTGTGTGATGGAAGGGATGGGGGTAGAAGGTGGGCAGGTGGGACTGGGAAGGGTGGAAAGAAGACACTGTGATGGAGATGTAACCTGAAGTAATAAATAAATATTAAAAAAAGAAAAATAAATAAATCTCAAAAATAACTTAAAAAAATACCCAACAGATTTACCTCCAGTCCCTTCTCATGGAAGCATTATTCTCAATTCCCTCCTGTCAGATAACCCTAGCTTGTGTCAAGTTGATATAAAACTATCCAACACAGCTAATCATAGCTGCTCACAGTTCAAGAGACCCACAGCCATGTTATGCACACAGGAAAGATGTTTACCACACCTCACTCTGTAGGAAGCCCTGAGTGAGTGGTGGGTGTTCTCAGTGAATA
Source organism: Lophiomys imhausi (assembly GCA_907164525.1). Taxonomy (NCBI): domain Eukaryota; kingdom Metazoa; phylum Chordata; class Mammalia; order Rodentia; family Muridae; genus Lophiomys; species Lophiomys imhausi. The sequence goes on from CAJQZJ010036664.1 coordinate 14,202, forward strand.
TGTGCTGTTGACATGGCCATGACCATGTCAAGGAACCCCCATAACCTCATAACCATTGGAAAATGTAAAAATCTTCCCTGGGTTAGGCTCAGAGAAATGTCAAAGCCTTCCCTTCCAGTCTGAGTACAATTGTTGACAGTGTGTGTAGAAAATGTTCACCATCACAGCTTTCTCCTCTTGTATGTTCATGTCCTGACATCTGTTCCCCTATTGAGATTGCTCCTAGTGAGATTAGCTAAACCCGTCTCCTTGATACTTGTATACCATAAATTCTGCCCCGTTGTTTATCTATATTGATAACTTTGTCTCCTGATCAGCTTTATTCGATACCCTGCCTCTCTGTATATTTATGATTCCTTATGACTTTTGAAGATATTTTTACTGTTATTTTCCTCCTCCTTCTCCTATATTTAACTACTCCCACCAACTAAAGCCCACCTGTTTGCCTCATCGTCCCCTCAGATGTTATTTCCCTCTCTATTGCACCTCCATCCTCCTCAAGCAACGGTCCCTTTTTACTTTCCTGGTTTCTGCATTTGCTCCAGGATATATACTCATATATGAATATTTGGTGCTAGGAACTTCAGATGAAAGAATGTATCCATTTTAGATCTGAAATGTTAATAACTTCAGTACTATTCTTTTTGCTTAGGATTGTCTTTGCTATCTGGGATTTGTGTGTGTGTGTGTTTCTATATAAATTTTTGGATAGTTTTCCTATTTCTGTGAAGAATGGGATGTGAATTTTCACTGAGATCGCATTGAATCTGTAAATAGCCTTTGGTAAAACAATCATTTTCACAATGCTGACTCTAGCAATCTATGAGCATGCCATTCTTTTGCAATTTCTGCTGTCTTTTTATATCTTATTCTTCAGAGGCTAAAATTTTTCACTGTAAAGGTCTTTCACTTCCTTGGTTAGGTTTAATCCTATTTTATTTATTTTGAGGCTATTATGAATGGGAGTGTATCCATGGTCTCTTTTGTTGTGTGTTTGTTGTTGGTTGATAGAAAAGCTATAGATCTGTGCATTCTGATTCTGTATTCTCTCACATTGCTGAATGTATCATTTATAGAGGAACAGGTCTTAAGTCAAATAAGTCATCAATTGGCTACTCTCAAAAGTTCTGTGCTACAATTGCCCTCGCATATTTTTCAGGCAGGACAGACTACAGGTCAAAAGTTTTGTGGCAGGATTGGTGTGTTTCTCTTTCTGTAGTCTGCAGAGTACATTGTAGCCCCAGAGACTAGCACATAGGGGTGAAGGCCTCATGAGGGCAGAGCTCAACTTCTCTATGTTCAATGAGTTGTATGGATGTTGTCCTTGGCAATAGGGCTCACTGTCCATTTTCAGAGAGCAATCCATTTTCCTAGCATTGGCCTGAGTTGTTTGAGGATTTCTATTGGATTCCTTTGGCCGACAACTCAGTTGAGTGCAGCCTAGTCTCTCCACTAGAAGCTTTGCCTCCCTACGAAAGATGGCCAGTTGAAACTCTATATACCCCATAACTAGAAATCCTCATTAGGATCATGCTCTTAAATTCTAGGAAATTTCCACTGCACTAGGTTTCTACACTACCCCTTATATTCTGTTGGTGAAATTTGTCTCTGTAGTTTGTTTGAATTCCTAGTTTTTTTCATTTCTGGGATTCTGTCAGTTTGTGTTTTCTTTATTGCTTCTATTTCCATTTCCTTGGCCTTGAACAGTTTTGTTAGGTTCTTTCAAACGATGTGTTTGTATTTTCTTGGCCTTCTTTAAAGTATGTATTTATTTCTCCCAATTGTTTGTGTTTTTATAGATTTTTAAAAGGGATTTATTCCTTTCCTCTGTAAGGGCCTCTATCTTTAAGATTTTAAGGTCTTTTTCTTGTACTTCAGCTATGTTGGAGTATTCAGGGCCTGCTGTGGTAGGATACCTCGAATTTAGTGGAGATATAGTGCCCTGGTTATTACTGATTGTCTTCTTCCACCGGCATGTAGGCATCTGGATTAGGGCTGCTGATAGGTCTAAGTGTTGGTTTCTGGGTTTGTCTGGTTGGATGGGTATTTTGTTCCTTGGATTCTGTTTCCACTACAGAATTTTGAAGTGTATGATGGCTGTGTATTGCTTATTGTACTGGTCTGCTTAGCTGATGTGTTCACAGGGAGTGACTGCTGGTGTTGGAGGCTGGGGTACACTGATGAGTGGCAAACTTTTCAACATAACTGGTGGGTTTTGGAAAGGAAATATTGGCTTAATATTTGATATTGTTTGTGTTTTGCAATGATATTTGGGCATATAGAATTCTTTTCTTCTGCTTGATATGGACAGAGGATGTTGGTGCAGAAGAGAGGATATGAAACTGGGTTGAGTCTAGAAGTTGGAAATGGCTTAGTTGAAAGGAACTCAGTTGGGAAGATCAGGGAATTGGGAGTGAGTGTGTATCCTGGGGCATATATCCTGTTCTAAGCCTGAATTGTGGGGGATAGTTGCAGCTAGATGGAGAACTTGAAGGTATTGTAGGAGGGGCTATTGGTTTGGGTATAGACAGGATGAGTCCTGTTGGAATCCTAAAAGTCAGTTGTGGAATAGGCAAGGATGGCCAGACTTATCCAGGCTCTTGGAAATACAGCCTGGACTAGGTCTGAATAGTTGGGGAGGGTAGATGATGGCGAGGGTCAGACAGACTCACCAGACTCACTAGCAAAGGACGTGCAGGATTTGGCTAGGTAGAGAGGTTGGGTATAGTTTAGGAGGGTTACTTTTTTTTAAAAACCATACTGAGGATTTAAGCTAGGAACCCATGCAGGCTAGGCAAGGGCTCTACCACTGAGTCATACCCTCATCTTTAAACTGACAGTTTCAGACAAGGTCTCACCCAGGCTGAGGTGGAACTCACTCTGTAACCTAGGCAAGTCTTGAACTCAGCATCCTTGTTTTAGTCACCCAAGCTACTGGGATTATAGGCTTTCCTCTGGACCCAGCTACAAAATAGCATTTTTATGCCAAAAAATAGCTAAGGCATAATGCATGACGTTTAATACTTTAAAGTATGTTTTGTGAGCATTACGTTCTGTTTCTCAGAGGTGCTGGGGTGTGGTGCACAATAGGTCTCACTGGTTCATAGTGGTGTTCCTTTGTACATGATATGACCCAGAATTGGAAGGGAAGTGCATCAAATGCCCTGTCTGAGTGCCAAGAGACCAATATGGCTTAGCTTTAGAGGTGCTTTCTGGGCCTAAATATGCTTAGATGAACAAATGAAATTTGAAGCTTAGGGGTAATGGGGATCACATGTCAATCTAATAATTTAAAGTATTCACATGAATTTTACTAAACAACTATTCTAGCTAAAGTAAGGTAGAGTAAAATGCTCACACCAAGACTGGTAGTGTTCATATATATTTATTATAGGTTTATGATAAAAACACATTTGGTGTTCTGTTATTAACATATGCTCCATTTATATACATGCAAATAAACCTCAATATCAGTAGGAAGACTTTACTGTTTTGAGGAATAAACACACTTCAGTGTATTTCCAAGCCTGTGGTGAGTTTTCGTAGGAAATATATAGTTTTGTGACAGAAAAAAAAAAGAGTATTTCTAGTACCAGTTCTTTCTCTTTCCAGATTTGGGAGAGTAGCAGGGCATGTCATCTAATGCACTGTCAAAAAGTGGTCCATTTCAGACAGACTGACAACCCCCCCCTCCCATGTTGTATGAAATAAATTTCATGAAAGTAGTATTTTAACTATTCTGGATAATCCTAAGAATGAATTACCAATGAAGTCATTTATGGTGCAGCTGTTGGCCATGTATAAACAAAACAGGCACCTACACAGCTAACAACAGCAGGAACAAAGAAGGAAAAGAGCAGAAAGAGAGGGTAGTATGGGAGAGAAGAACAGGGAGGGGAAACACAAGCTCATGCTCATGGGATAAACTCACAATACACAGCTGTTGAGAATGGTGAAACTAAAGGATGGTAAACATAAAAGGCCATCGTAATTTGCCCAAAATATTTTAAAGTCCTTCATAAGGCCTGAGGCATGACTTCAGAGGAACATAAACATTTGGTCACTGTCCAAGAAAGTTTCTGAGCCCAAAGCTTTCACAGCAGGAAAGATGAAAAGAGCCCCCAAGCTGGGTCCCTCCATTCCAACTTCACTGTGCAACCCGCAGACTGTGACTATTCAAGACTACGTTTAATTCGTCAATCAGCCTAAAGAATCCTCAATTTTGCACACAAATAATTTAAAAGTTACAGTATATAGGGGCCAATCTAGCGGAAACTCTTTATATAACCAACTGCCTTTGGATAAGGGTGAAACACATCTACAGTCTTCTATGACACTGCTTTGGCTGCAGTCTTTTGCCAAGTGAGGATGGTGCTATGGTAGATCCTCCTTGTCCATCAGCAGCACCTCCTCTGACAGTTTACAGCAGTATGACAACACCAGGGTGTCAAGAATTATTTCCCTAGCTGCCTTGTGAATCATGACCATGACCCTGAGATCACAACAAACTGGAGTTTGGTCTCCTTTCCAGTTTCACACCCATTCCATAATCAGGATGCAAAATCTCATACAGCAAAGGGAGCAGCCTAAGGACAAGCAGCCATGTTTAAACAGCACACACTACTGATTTTGAGAGCTGCTCTTATTCAAGTGAAACTGAGCACACTGATGACATGGGCAATACTTCAGATCTAAGCATATGTTGAAACAACACAGTGTATTTCACAAAATGCAGTCTCTAATTTCAGATAGAAAGTAGTACATAGCCATATATAGATATTTTTTAAAATTATGATTCCAGGAGCCACCCATGTATATGTGTCTATGCTAATATTTTAAATTCTTGAAAATTTCATACAATGTATTTCGATTATATCTACATACTATTTTCCTAATGCCTTCCAGAGATCTACCTCCCAACCTCTTCCCAACTTCCTATCATTTACTTTATTTTTAAAAAATAATCCAGTGGGTCTAGTTTGAGTTGCCTATATATCATGGGTGTAGGTCTAGCCCCTGGAGTGTAGTTGACCTACCAGGGTCTACACCCTTAAAGAGAACTGATTATCCTTCCTTCAGCTCCATCAGCTGTCAGTAATTCCTCAGCTGAGAGTGGAAGCTGAAGACCTCTTTGCTAGGATGTGCTTAGCTTTATCTTGTGCAGCAATTGCAGCTTCAGGCGGTTTCATGGTTGCAGTGGTCCTGTCTTGTCCAGAAGGCACTGTTTTGGTCTAGTCCTTCCCAACTTCTGGCTCTTTACAAGTTATCTTAGGTAAGTTTAAGGCCCAGTATCTTCAAAGGCTTTAAATGTCTATAGTGAGTCTTTGTGTTTCTTGTGATTCCAAACTAAGATTCCCAAGTCCTTGGATAACATTCTCCTTAACTCCTTACTACCAAATAACTTCTTTTTAATTAACTTACTTCAATTCAGAACAGTTTCTGATCACACAGGCCCATGAGCTGGGCTTCTTTCTATTTTTCTGTTTTGGATCTTTCTCAGTTATTTTGACATCATTATTATAATATATGATCATGCTTTGTTCACTGTATCTGGCTGCCAAGTATTTGTTGAAATGAATTTAAACCATAACAATGAGTGGACTTATATTTTTGTGTTCCAGACTTCTGAATACATGGGCTGATTGAGGATAATTCAAGTGTTCTGAGAACTGCATCAGAAAGACAAGGCTCTGAGGAATGTTGTACCTGCACTGACGACTAATGCCGGCCATGAGAGATATGATGTGATCTGATGCA
>CAJQZJ010036665.1:0-21362 GCA_907164525.1 Lophiomys imhausi
CCATGAGGTGCTGAGAAGAAGGTGTATTCTTTTGTGTTTGGGTGAAATGTACTGTAGATATCTGTTAGGTCCATTTGGTTCATGATCTCTGTTAGACTCATTATTTCTCTGTTTGGCTTCTGTCTTGATGATCTGTCCATATTGTTAGTGGGGTGTTGAAGTCTCTCACTATTAAAGTGTTTGGATCGATGTGCGATTTAAGTTTTAGAAGCATTTTTTTTATAAATGTAGGTGCCTTTGTATTTGGGGCATAGATGTTCAATATTGAGATGTCCTCTTGGTGGATATTTCCTTTAATGAGTATGTAATGCCCTTCTCTGTCTTTTTTTATTAACTTCAATGGAAGTCTATTTTGTTTGATATTAGGGTGGCTACTCCAGCTTGTTTCCTGGGTCCATTTGCTTGGAAAACCTTTTCCCAGCCCTTTACTCTAAGATAGTGTTTATCTTCAATAGTAAGATGTATTTCTTGTATACAGCAAAAAGATGGGTCTTGTTTACAGATCCAGTCTGTAAGTCTGTGTCTTTTTATTGGCGAGTTGAGTCCATTGATGTTGATGGATATTAGTGACCAGGGGTTGTTATTTCCCATTATTTTGGTATAGCTGGTCATCTTGTGTTTCTTTTTGTTTGTTGCTCTGGGGGTTTCTATTTCCTCTCTTTTCTTGGGTGTAGTTATCTTCTCTGGGTTGGAATTTTCCTTCTAGGATCTTCTGTAGGGCTGGGTTTGTGAGGAGATATTGTTTGAATTTGATTTTGTCATGGAATATCTTGTTTTCTCCTTCTATGTTGATAGAGAGTTTTGCTGGGTATAGTAGTCTGGCTGGGCACCTATGTTCTCTCAGGGCTTGTAGGGCATCTGTCCAGGCCCTTCTACCTTTTAAAGTTTCTGAGGAGAAGTCAGGTGTAATTCTGATGGGTCTGCCATTGTATGTGACTTGGCCTTTTTCTCTTACAGCTTTTAATACCCTTTCTTTGTTCTCTACATTTGGAGTTTCTATTATTATGTGGCGAGAGGAGTTTCTTTTCCGATCTAATCTGTTTGGTATTCTGTAAGCCTCTTGGATTTTTACTGGCATCTCTTTCTTTAGTTTTGGGAAGTTTTCTTCTATGATTTTGTTGAAGATATTTCCTGGACCATGGAGTTGGGAGTCTTCTCTTTCCTCTATGCCTATAATTCTTAGGTTGCATCTTTTCATTGAGTCCTTGATTTCTTGGATGTTGTGGGTGAGAAATTTTTTAGCTTTCTCATTTTCTTTGGATGTTGTACTGATTTCTTCCATCGAATCTTCCATGCCTGAGATCCTTTCTTCCATCTCTTGCATCCTATTTTTGATACTCACATCTGTAGTTCCTGTTCTCTTCCCTTGATTCTCCATTTCCTCTTTTAACTCTGACTGTGTTTTCTTTACTGTTTCCATTTCTATTTTCATGTCTTGAATGGTATTGTTCGTTTTGTACATTTCCTTCTCCAGTTTGCTTGTTTTTGCCTGGAAATCTTTCATTGCTCTGTCGTTTTCCTGTTCAAGCTGAGTCACCTTGGCTTAGAGCTCTTTAATGGTGTTATTCATTTTTTTGACTTGTAAAATTGTGGCTTCTTTGAATTCCTTCATAGTTTTAAGTTCTTCTTGGAGGGACTCTATCACTTTCCATAATGTAGAATTGTCATCGTTTTCGTGTGTTTCAGCTGTGGTTAGGTGGTTTGGGCTGGATGGAATAGCGTTGCTTTCTTTTGTTGGAATCATTTCGCTCTGTTTTTTTTTTTTTTTTGGTCTGGGGCCTCTGGCCATGTGGAATTTTTTAGCTGTCTTCTGGACTTGGGTCCAAAGGGGGTGCTTTGGTGTAGGAGTCGAGTTGCCTTACTCCACCCTTATATGGTGAGTCATTCAGCCCCGCCTCCTAGGTGGAGGCCTAACTAATCCAGGTGGTGGAGCTGTGTACAAGTAAGCTCTGGTTCCCTGCCGGAAGGACCAGCACTAGTACAAAAGTCCGATATACAACAGTTTCAAATATCTCGCAGTTTGCTTGGTGTTGGTTCCTGTGGTGGGTAAATCTGCCCTTCACCCCCAATAGCCCTGCCGCTCCTGCGGCTTGGAAACTGGCCAGTGACATCAGGCAGTGGGTTGCAATCTGCAGTCTGAAGGTACTTTGCAGCTGAGCTGCGCTCACTTCCAAGGGTCCCAACCTTTTGTCAGATAGCTGGATCGTCTGTTCGAGACCTGGGGGTGCCCAGCAGGGTGGAGATTATCTCTGCATGGGATCTGAATCTGCCCACTGGGTATTAGATTGGAACTCACCTGGAGTCTCTCCTGGTGGGGGATGGGGGATCCCGATTCCCGGGTCCAGTGGCTTCCTTGCGTGTCTGAGAGTGGGAAGGAGCGTCCTGCCCAGGGACCCTCAATGGTCCCTGGGTCGTTGGGTGAGATTTAGAAGGGGTCGAGCCATTTGTACAGCATCCTGCAATACTCGCGGCCCTGTGACTGTTAACCCCGAAATCAAAATACGTCCGTGCAGGCCACCGCCATCTTGGATCCCCCCATGTCCTGCATTTTAATGCTAGTTGCCTTTCTGCTCTTCTCCAAAAAGTCTTCCACATACACCTCCAGGCTTTCAAAAGCATGGGTACTTTGAATATGAAATGCTTTGGAGAAGTTTTAGTAGACTCAGAAGTCAGCTCTGGCTATCTTTCAAGTGCAATTCTCAAACCCAGTCTGTTAACAAGACTGTGATATTTGAAATGATTTGTGGGGTCATTAACAATCAAATTCAACATTTCAGGAGATGTCCTTTATTAATATGTTACGCACATATATTAATGAACCATATTTACTATTTTAGCAAAAGAAGGTGACCAGGCACATTTTATCTAATATCTTAAGAGTTTTCTACTTGAAAATCAATTTCCAATATTCTCAGCTTATTGAGAAGAGATGTAGCCTCTGATCTTTCCTCCCACACACTGGTCACACAGAGTGAACTTCTCAGGAGTCTGCTGAGCTCTCTTTGTCCAAAGTAACACAAGTTATTTGTAGAATGAAATCCTATGGCAACAACAGGGCTGGGCAGGACTCTGGGTTTCTCTTAACCTCCCTTTCCCTTTAGCTAGTCATCTATTTTGCCTCCACAGTACCACAGTATGATGCTCTTCATACTGGGTCTTTTTCTTGCACCCTTTGTTGGCTTCTCCTCCACTGGCAACACTACAGTGCTTTGCTCTCCTCTCTCCTTCCCAAGCATGGCATTGATGACCACATATCTGAAGACACATCTCAGACCATTTTTCTCAGGGGCTTCTTTAAAACCTACCTGCCTTAGTGTGCATCTCATTCTTTGATTTTTACATTTATTTCAGCCTTGACAGGACCAAGAAGAGATCTTATGGTCCACTACTGTCACAATAGAACTGTTTTCCTGAACTTTGCATCTAAAATGACATTACCATATGTCTTCATACTCCAGCCAAATTCCCTACCCTTTTTGAGCCTCAGAAGCAATCCTATCTGCTTCTTCCAAGAATGCCTTGCGTCCCTTGCCTTCTGCATCTGCCTGCTCCTTCTCTCTTCCCACTCCTTCATCTTCTGCCTGACCTCCTGCTCTACTCTTGCTCTCTTTGTAGACAGTGCCATCTCTTCAAAAGGAAAATTATTTTTTCTCTTTAATCTTCTATTATTTTCTAATGGAATCCTAAATTAAAATTCGCCATACACCACAATACATTGCATAACTAACCTTTCATACTTCTCTAAATTCATGTAGGACCTATTGCCCTTGATCACTAGCCTCCCAGCACATTTGCCTGCCCATTGTTGGAACATCATTGGGTTAGTCACATTTATCATTGCCATAACACAGTACCTGTTAGGATGGTTAGTTGTGAGACTGGCAGGGAATACTATTTTGGGGCATTGGTCAAGGAAATCCAAAAGATCCCCCAAACAATATGCACTATTGCCATGGTTCTCAGTTCCTTGCTAGAACATGAAGATAAGACCTTACTGCTGAAAACACCACACACTTCAGTTCCATGACTTGGATAAATAAAGTTAGTACTGACCTGGAAGCCTCTTCCCTGAGGGTAGCTCTTATAGTGTTTGAAGATGTTAGGGAAGCTGCCAAGGGAGAAGAGTTATCAACAGTTCTATCCAGTTCAGCAGTCATATGAACTGGTTAGAGCTGTTGATAACTGGGGCGGGGGACTGTTACGTAGGGACACTTCGCTCCAGAGAAGTGGGATGGAAGGGATAGGGGGTAGAGGATGGGAGGGTGGGACTGGGTGCGGCGGAAAGAAGACATTATGATGGAGATGTAACCTGAAGTAATAAATAAATATTTTAAAAAGCCCGTTCTATCCAGCTGTGAAATCTGAGAACCACAACAACTGGTTGTGGGACTGGTAAGACATGCTAAGTAGTGCAGCAGTCACACTTGTAGCTTGAGGTAACCAATATATGTAATATTAGATCTAAAACCCCACTCAGTTATATAGAACTCAAGGCTATACTGTAAAACTAGCCTAAAACTCATGACTGGAAAAGTCATAGGCCAATTAGAAGAACCAACTAATGTCATATTTCTAAAGTATTCTAAATATTGATCCTTATAGCTTCATATAAATGCAGCTCTCACATATCATCAAAGAATCTTCTTTTTGTAGTAGATGGAGGCTATTATTGAAATACATAACTTGTCAAAAGCAGAGAATAAGGAATTGTGAGGTGCTCCCTCCCAAATGAAAAATCTATACACAGTTCTTTCACCTAAGGCTCATGGAACTTTGTGGAAGAATGGTCAGAAAAACTGTCATCCTGAGGACCAGTTCAAATGCTGTGACAGTGTATTCTGGACAAGACAGGATGTTGATCCCATGGACTATGAACAGTGTGACTGCCTACACAAGGCCTAGAGAGACCACAGTGGTTGACTTGGTCAACTTCATAAGGTGCCCCCCCTGCCCAGGTGAAGTGCTACACACAGTCAATGATTGCTAAGGGAGGGTGAATCAGTTTGGGTTTTATGTTTGTTTTCTTTTTTGTTTTGTTTGCCTCAGGAATGAGACCCCCAATCCTAGTTGGTTATATCTAAACACACAAAAGTAAGAGAAACACTAATTGGACAGGTTGTTGAATCTCCTGGAACTGGAATGATAGGTGATTGTGAGCTTCCCAGAGTGAGTTCTGGGAACCAAACTCCAGGCCTCTGGGAGAATAAAAGCTTTTAAGAGCTGAGCCATACCTCCAAGCCCATGACAGTGACTTTTACCATCAACATTATACACTCTAGGACCACCTGGGAAGAGAGTATTAATGAAGAACTCTGTAGATGATGTTCACCTGTGGGGATTATCTTGATTGTTAGTTGAGGTAGAAGGCCCAGCCCACTGTGAGCAACACCATTCCCTCAGCTGGGCCATAAACTGCATAAAGTGAAGAAAGCTGTGAAGCAAGAAAGCAGGCAACATGAGAACCTTCATTCCTCTCTCTTCTTCACTCTGACTATAATGTGACCAGTCTGTCTCAGGCTCTTGCTTACTTCCCCTCAACAATGGACTGTAATCTAGAGTTAAAAGCTAAACAAAGATCTTTATTCCCTAAATTGGTTTTTGGAAGAATATTTTATCACAGAATCATAAATAAAATTAGGACACCTAGGAGCTTCATGGAGAACAAATTATTTGAGCATATAGTTTTAAAAGTTATAGTCTATGGCTACCAGTTTCCATTGTTTTAGGCATCAGGCATGAGGAGATAGAATATCATGATAAGGAGTGTGAAGTGGAACAAGTGACTCATCTCATCATGGAGAAGAAGCAGACAGACAGAGATCTGGAGAGACTTTCAATCGGACTCCACATTCCAGTTTCCATCCAACTATAGCCTCTCAATAGTTCATTAAGTTATGAATAGATTAATCCATTGATTAGGTCAGATACCATATGAAATCTAATCATTTCCCAAGGCCCCTGCATGAACATTGCATTGAAAACAAAACAGCCCTTGGGGGACATTTCATACCAAAATAATTATTATAATAATTTTTCTCACTTCTGAGCACTCATACATATTCAAGATAGTAAAAGCACATCCTGTTACCAATATTAAGCATGGTTGCCTCATACATGTATCAACGTAGAGGTCACCTCTTTCAAAACACCCATGACAATGTAGATTCTTCCTATTCCATATGCATGTTTTCTTTATAGAAGTCTTTCCACTGTCTCCAATCATTGCATTAATTTATCTGCTACTGTTTATATTTATTGATAGTCTGTACCATTAAAGCATAAATTCTATAAAGAAATGCTTCTTCAAATATTCGTTTTCCAAACTGTCATCTAAGTATAGTTGCTTCTCAGCACAAATTTTGTTTTTAAAATAAGTTACTGAATGAACTAACTTCTGATTCTTGAGGTTTTTTTAAAATTCATTAAAAGGATCTTATATCATCCATAGCTTTTATTTTAGAAACACTCAAAACATACAACTTTCTTACCAAGATTTGTTTTAAGTATGCAAATTGAGTATGTGAATTTACAATTATGCATTTCATAATTGATGAGCTATATTGTGGTTTACATGTACATACACTCTTCCTGTCATTAACTCTTTGGTATTTTATCAAAGAATAAGTATGCTTTATTTCCTGTGGTTAGTTTCTTTTAGAAGAAAATGAGCTAGGAAGAAACTCTGCTCTTATCAGATCCCTAAACTTTTCGGAGACTGGAAATTTCACGTAGGTAATCTTCATGAAGCCAAGTAAACAATTTGTACAGATTGTCTTTGATTCTAAATTCTAGCACTAACATTTTCATCACTTGCCAATACAGTTAACTCCTTTAACATAGAGAAAACAATTCTTGATTTTAAAAATTGAGCTTTTCTCCCATTTAGTTATAAACACATAGTCTTGTTACTATCTTCATGTGCAAATTTGAGAAGTAGATTACGATTTATTCATACATGATTTTTTTGTACCTCACATATACAGAAATTGTAAAAGACAATTAGAAAATATTGATAAATACAATTTGTCTTAAAGGAGTTTTTTTTCAGAATGCACAATGATAATCCAATATGCTCAATGTATTTATTATAGGCAGATCCAGTTAACACATTAAAATAAAATAGAGATGATGGGTATAAGGAGTAGTGGTTGAATCTTTCATATAGTCTAGGCATTGCATATTTTTCATACAAAATCTCAATTTCAAAAAGCATTCTGGAAATACGAGAAATTATATTCATAAAAGTATTGAACCTTGGCTGAGATTGTGTACCTAGAAAATATATGGAATTACAAGATGGTCTTGTACTTCAGGCTTCTGTGTTGAAAACAGACACCAGGGAAAGTCTAATGGTTTTAGATTACTAATGTCAAATGATGGCTTACTTTAGGCCAGTTACAGAGTGGATGGGAGGGCATGCTCTGCAAGTTTAAAACTAGAGTTCTCTAGCTTTCCCACATATTAGAATTGGTCAAAGAAAAGGGAAAGAGGATTTGAAGTGGGTTGTCCATGAATGTGAAGAAGAGAAGGCTATGGGAGCAGCACATCTATCAGTGAAGAGATCAGGCTGCCTTTAATCCAGGCCGTCCCAATCAGCCTGACCAGACAGTTATTAACAAAGGAAGTAAAAATAAGGAGTGTTGGGAGGATGTAGAGATAAGGAGCCACTGGACACTCTTAGTGGCAGTGCAAATTAGTACAGCCATGAAGGGAAATGACAGAAAGATTCCTCAAAAGAGTGAAAACAATTGATATATGATTAGGAATACCACTCACCATCCTTTGATTTTTGTTGTTATGATAAACATCATGACAAAAAGCGACTTGGGGATAAAGGCCTTATTTCATCTTCCAACACCCAGGTCATAGTCCATCACTGAGGGAAGTCAAGTCAAGAACATGAAGGAGGAAGTGAAACACAGATCTTGGAGGAACGATGCTTATTTGCTTGCCCCATGGCTTACCCCCATGTCTTGAACAATCTGCTATCTTATAGCACCATAAACACTAGCCCAGGTGTAGTATCACCCACAATAGGCTGGACTTTGCCACAGTAATCGTTTATCATTTATCAGGGAAATAACACCTTTCCAAATAACCTTAAATAATATGAAGTAACTTGGGGTTAACTTTAACCAAGCAAGTGAAATAATAGAATAATAAAAACTTTAGAACATTGAAGAAAGAAATGGAAGAGAATATCAGAAGGTGGAAAAATCCCTCATGTTCCCTAACCCTGTGTAAGACCTCTTAGGGCATTTCCTAATGGCAAAGGGCTACCTTGCTTGTTCCTCGTTGATCTGTATTCATTAGCCTTTTGCCACACATTATACATACTCCAGAAGGATGGAGCCTTCTTTTTGGATTATCTCTAGAAAAAGTATCATTTCTAGAAAAACCTTGCCTATAGTACCTTATTAAATGACCTGGTTTACCACAATTAAAACATCTGACATTATGGGTTCTCTTAAAATTTTTAGAAATTACTTCTCTTATCAGTGTAGCATCATGAATGTGAGATCCAATATCAGCCATACTTCTAACCTTTCATCTGTTGATGCTGATCGTCTGTCAAGGCATAATCACCCTAATTCATTCTGATTTAGAATTTTCAAAAGCCAAAGATTCAATTAATATTTGTCTGACTTCTGAATCTGAAACTATTCTATTTAGAGCTGAACTCAACCTTTGTAAAAAAAAATAAAAATAAAAAAAGAATGTAAAGAAAAAAGAAAGAAAAAGAAAAGAAAAAAATCAGTGAATACTTCTTTTTGTGCCTTGCATAATTTTAGTAAATTACTCAGACTTTTTTCCTGATTCTTCGATCTGTCCCAAGCATGTAAATCTGCTAAAAACATAGTGCCAAGGTGTGATCCCCCAATTCAAGCTACCTTTGTAACTCAGCACACCAACCTTCATCTAGCAATTGATCTTGGTAAATATCAATACCTCTAGCCCAGTTTTGTTGTTCTATGACCTTAGCTTCCTCTTTCCACTATGTTTGTCATTGTAACTGAGGGCCAGTTTCCAATATTTATGTTGTCAAATCTTTCAGGTCTTGGGGTTTTGAGTTGCCCATGAATTTAATATTTGCTACATATAGGGTGAATGCAAACCATATGAACCAATTGCTTCCCTAAATCTCCTCAAATCTCATTACTATAGCATTACATTTAACTTCTTCATAACCTTGGGAGTGTCTACCATCTGTTGGTAGGTCTTACTTTAGTAACTGAATAAACTAAGATTAGTTTTTACAACAGCCTTGGGCTGCCCCTCTTCAGTTTCGTCATGCAGTGGCCTATAGTTCTCTGTCTGTGTCTATTTTTCTTATTTTCATTTTTAAGTCTTTGTAAGGCTTGTATCTCATCAATCCACTTTTCATATTTGGCACAAAAACCACTATGCTATTAAGGATAAAATATTATTACCATAATTATAAGCTGCATTATGTCAATCTCAGCTAAGTCATTTATCCTTCCATTTTCTGCTTTTATTCTCAAGCCATCTAAAGTAGCACTATAGAGGGTTCTTTCCCATTTTTAACTCTCTCCTTGAAGACTTCCAATGTGTCTTATTAAGCCTGATGGCTTCTCAGTTTTTCCACAGCTGGCATGATTTCTCTGTCCGTGTGGTCATGCCATGCATTGGCGTGTCAAATGCTGTTTTTAACAAAATATGAATCATTCAATTTTATCAATAAAGACTCAGGAGCCAGTTGCTAGGGTGAAAGCCTGCTAACTCGGAGAGGCAGAGAAAGCACCCTGCTGACCTTCCTCTTCATCCAATGTCCCCACAAGAGAGCTTTTCTTCCATGTCATCTCAAAAAACCTTAAACTGAATGTCCCTCTCTTCTACTTCCTATGTGTCTCTCTATGCATCTTCCTGACTTCCTCTTACTCTCTACCATTTTTATTAAATTCATGCCCTATCAATTTGTTGCTTGTTCTGCCTCTTGACCTCTGGTTGACTTTATTTAATCCTGTTCACAGAATAAAAGCAGAAAGCTCTTGGATTAAAGGTACATGCTAGGACTGAGCTACATCACAACTAGAAACTGTTTTTCCAGTGAACAACACAATCTGAGGGCTCACAGTATGGCTAAATATCATGCAACATAATCTCAAAAATAAACAACAAAATCTTACAAATAAAAAAAAAAACACACATCAAATTTAGCCAGATTCAAAGTGTATACATCTCAAAGAACTATATATAGTACAGTTAGAATAGCCATTTTTAATAGAAGCTGGGTAGTTCTCACTGGATTTTTACAATTTCAATCATAGGTACATTTTTATGCACTTATTCACCAACAAAAAGAAAAGATCTATGTCAGAATTATTAGCATTATTTCCTCTTTATAACTTGTGCCCATGAACTGCATTCAATCCTTCTTCATGCCCTAATATTTAGCCTTTCTTGTTCTCCTTTTCATATGATGTACTGCACCCTCATGTGCATTTGTTTACAAATATGCATTTTAAATATTTCATTATCCATTCTTGACGAACAACTAAGCTGATTCTTAAGTTGCTTTTTTTCCAGCATATTTTAATACAACAATAGAAATACATCAAGATAAAGTGTTTGCAGATTAACTGTCTTTCTCATTAATACATTATAGTTCTATTACATACCAGAATAGTTTGAATTGGTTCTTGGGCAACTCAAGACAAATTAACTATCAAGAATCCTGAGATCATCGGAGCAGTAGGATAGGTGGGAGAAGTAGGAGAGGGTAGGAGGATGAGAGAGTGAACCCAGGAAGGGAGGAGGGATGTGACTGTGATGGAGATGTAAATTGAAGGAATAAATAAACAGTAAAAAAAAAATCCTGAGATCAAAGAAAAAATATCTTCAATGTAAAATAACAAATGACAAGGTCCAAGTTATACTAATTGATGGTAACCTATCTTCTTAACATTTTGAAAAAAATAGAATACACCATTGTTCTTTCTTTCTGTGAAATTGCCCCAGAACTCATTGAGATAACCCCCAGTGTATGAGGAGGCTCTTGGCCCTCATATGACTGCTGAACTGGGGCGGGGGACTGTTATGTAGGGACACTCCACTCCAGAGGAGTGGGATGGGAGGGATAGGGGGTAGAGGGTGGGAGGGCAGGACTGGGAGGGGTAGAAAGAGGGCACTGTGATGGAGATATAACCTGAAGTAATAAATAAATATTTTTTTAAAAAAAGAAGTACAGAGGAAAAAAAAAGAATCTATGTCTATGTAGCTTCGATACAATAATAACCTCATCATAAAATCACCACTGTGCTGCCACTCATTGAACTGCAACATTTTTTCACATGTTTCTTCCTTTCTTATATTCCTTTTATATTAAAAAACCTCCCCAATAATTTTACAACAGTATTTATAAACAAAAATACAAACTTTGAACATGTTAAGGCATTGGGAATATGTTTCCCTGTACTTGATAATTCTTATTAAAACATATGTTCAAAACCTGTAAATGCATGTTTTACAGTATACATAGCCCCATACATAATACCTCTTCTAAAAACTATCTTTAAGGAAAGCTGTTAATTTACAGTATTTCCCTGAAATTCTTCAGGGAGCTACTAAGATTATGCAAAGATAATGAGAATTCTTATGACTTTTTTATGACAACTGTTAAGATGCTTAAGTGCAATTAAACTCAGTCCAATTGCCCGTTCATTCGCCTTTTAATGGAAAAGCCACAGGGTGATCATGTTTTTCCATTGTAAAATTATAGCTCATTCCCCTTAGCACAGTTGAAGGATGTGACATCCTCTCTTGAGCATGGGAAATGAGTGCTCACCTAAGTGGCAGAGTGCTTTACTGGAGGTTCAGAAAAACTAAAATTCCCCTAAAGAACCATGTTTGTGCTTTTTCAGTTGCCTTTTTGGCTCTGAGTGTAGGACCCTTGATACAAAGGCATACACATTTCAAGTAAAAGTGTAGACAAATTAACACAGAGACAATTAGATGATAAGTGCTAGACGTGTCAAGGAGTGGAGATGCAAGGGCTAAACAAGGAAGCCAGGGAGATAGGACAATAGTGTAGAAGGGAAAGAAGAGAGGGTGGGTACCACTGTTCTCCATACTCAATCATTTACCAGCCCTAGGACAAACTGCATCATATTCCTGGGTCCTATGAACTAATCATAAAATGAAGCTGCGAGTGCATTATGAACAAAGGATTCACCAATAGATACAACACTTAGGAATGCAGTCATGCTGTGTGGCTGACTCCCTTGGGGTTCTCCTGTCCCTCAGCTTTAAAAGGAGTGAGTCAGATTCTGTGGCTGTGTTGGCTTTGGCCTCAGTGCATAACATATACATCCGTTCTTCTGCAGAGATGTTCCAGCTCCTTAGAAATCATGGCTAGCAGTGTGGCAAGGCCTCTTTACCCCATAATTCACCATTCCATTGCTGAAAAAGTTTCAGGAAGTACTGTTCTATTGGGTTATGATATTATCACCCAGCATATATGCCTGCATTTACTGCCCTCCACTTGGAAAATTCAGTCCAAAGGCAACTAAGTAGGACACAGTAGAGAGTTATGGATTCTCTGTTGATGCCTTAACAAATTACTAAAGTTCCAGGGCTTAAAATAATTCAAATGTATTATTTTACATTTCTAAAGTTTAGAAGTTTAAAATGGAGGACTAGGGTTGTAACTCAGTGATAGAGTGTTTGCCTTACGTGTATGAGGCCATAGCTTCACTCCCCAGAACTGCCCCCACCAAAATAACAACAAAATTAAATAAGGAGCGTAAAATGTGTTTTACTGGGCTGAAGTCAAGATGTTAGTGTGGGTGCATTCCTTTTGGCAGCCTCTGAAGATAAGCCTGTGGTTCCCTACCCCCATTTTCTGGCCTTTCAAAACTGCAGGCTTCTTAGAGCACTGTTCCCATCTACCATCAATCACAGCAACAGCACTGAGAAGGTTCTCTCAGGCTGCTAGCTCTTCAGGCCTTTCACTGATAAAGATCTTAATTGTTTCATTCAGTCCATTAGGAAGTATCTCATCGTAGCAATGACTCTTAAGCAGGCAGTTTGAGTGTACCAGCTCTTTGAACCTCCCTTTCCACACATCTCTAGTCTGAATGAGCTAGGATGTGCACGTAATGAGCTAGGCCACAATATCTCATGGTTGGTGGGTTGGTAGGTCAGTCACGCTGGCAGCCTTAGGGAGCTGAAACATCTTAGTTTCTTGGGCTATTACTGCCTCAGAGGGTTTACCCGGTCAGAGAGAAAAGCAGCATGCCATGCAAATCCTTGGCAGAGTGAAAGAAAGATGCATGCCTATAGGGGTCTGTGCTTGCAGGAAATCAATCCCCAAGTGTGGTGAAAAGAACTTTCATTAAACTGGAGTAGTTTGATTCCAAGTGTTAAAACTCTAGAAGTATGCGACAGGTATGGCCATGAGGTTAACTTGCCTGGAGCCCAAGTACCTTCCTTTCTTTCGGGAGAGTGATCCAGCATTGTATCAGAACCTATATATGGAGTCCATGATAAGAGTCAGGCAGAAGAGACAACTTGAGGACATGGACACATGTGTGTAGGATGTACAGTAAGAAGCAGGCTCCAAGAGCAGAAGACAAAAGCTATGGAAGCTGAAAATGGCATCCACAGGGTGAAGAGCTGAGTGTGGAGAAGGGGGAGTGCAAAGCACGCACAAGTGCACAAAGCAGACCATCCGCTTCGTTCACAAAAACCCTGTCCCCTGCCTCTGGAAGTACAAATCAGTGCTGAGTGAAAGAGCTGAAGCCTCCCTCCCCTCCACCGCTTGTGGACTGTTAGAAGCCTCTGTGCAATCTTTTTCCTCACGTTTGGTGCTGTGGTCTGACTGACTTCACCCGCCCATGTCCAGCTCCTTCGCGGGGCAGGGCCACTCGAGGCCTCTGCCCTACTCCTGCACCTTCACTGTCTCTCTTGGAGCAGGACACTGGGGTCATTTTTCTTCTTTTGTAGATGACTGAAATATCCATTACCCAAACATTCTTCATAAGTCTACTTACTGATTTCAGCTGAGAGAGTAAGCCAATCTGTACTCTCTCACAAACAAGATGAGTCATTCAGGATTATTTTATTGAAAAAATAAATATTGTACTGATTTCGGGTATATGACATGATATTTGATTTATATATACATTGTAGAACAGCTAAATCAATACAACTACCTATATTACCTCAAATATGGTCTTGTGGTTAGAGCCTTTAGAACTTGCCTTAGCAACCTTCAAGGTTACAACACATTGCTCTACCAAGTGTGCTACATGCAGGTTTCATCCCAAGTGGTACTGTTCATCCTTTGACTACATTGTGCTAGTTACTATTCTCTTAGTCTATAGCTCTAGGTAACTGTCATTTACTTTATTTCTATGAGCGGTCTGTTTGTTTGATTGCTGAGATTATAGTGTAATTACATCATTATCCTTCTCTTTACTTATTCCAAACGCTCCCATTCACCCATTCTTGCTCTCTTTCAAATCATGGACTCTATTTTCCACTAATTGTTGGAATATGCATTTATATTCATATATATACAGCCTGTTCAGTCTATATAATATGATAGCATGTTATGTTTTCAATGTGGATCATTCCTTAGTTGCCTGTATTTTTTTGTATAGAATTGTGAGCTCTTCCCCTTCCATTTTGGAATGTCTATTGTACAGCTTGTGGTTAGGCAGTCATGCAGGGCATTGTATTAAATTAAATAAGGCAAACCAAAAAGTACACATTACCTCATATGTGATGTCTAAAATAGACCACTTATGTTGGTTCTTTGTTTTTTATGTCTGTATTATCTTCCAATACACAGCCAAGATAACATTCTGTGGTTTTATGTGTTTTTATTCTTTAGGAATGAAACTGTCATTGTGTTTTAAAAATTTAGAGATGCTGTGCAAAAACTCAACCTCCAAAGTGCTTTGCCATAGAAGCAATTCACTAAACTGTTTTATGTTTTTGTTTTAATTTGTATGAACACAATTCCAAATGCATTTTATGACAGAAAATAAAATTTACTTCATCATCAGATTGCAAAGTTTATATCATGTTTTTTTCAGTCCTTGCATTTTCATTAAAAGTTACATTATAAAAATATAACAACAATATGAATGAGTGAAAATATAACTGGACTAAATACTTTGATAAATATCAATTTTAAAACTCTCATTAAGAAAAATATAAAGTTGAAAATGGACAAAATATGGTGGATAGAGTAGGAAATTTGTTATTAAATGTATATCATAATTATCATGATGGCGATGCATAATTTTATGCACACACACACATACACACAGACACACACACACACACTTTCACCCAGTAAATGATACTTCTCTCTTACATTATAACATTATTGCTATTATGGGTCTCTCCTCAAAGTATGCTAATGATTTCAAATCAATCAGAATGCTGTCTATAATATCACCCCTGCACACACACAAAAGACAACTCTGAGGACCCACATGTCATAAACAAAGGAAAGTAAAATCCCTTAGATAAAGAACACACAGGCGCTACTACACATAGCTCATACCCTCAGGGCTGGAGGCCCTTTTCTCATTCCTGAGGCCATTCAAGCTGCAGCAGAATATTTCGCCCTATCTTGAGCCATCTAATACACCCTTATAGAAGTGGCTTCATTTGAACTCTGTAAGTCTGTGGCTTGAGGATAGCATTCGAAGTAAGTACAATGAACACAACCAATCCTGGAACAACAATAGCTCATTTCCATTAAGTGCTGAGTCTCTTCTTGTTGTTGTAAGTTTTCTATTTGAGGTTCTGTGAGTATTCGGGCATTTGGGACTGCTGTAAGAAAAGTACCACAGCCTGTGGATGGTTTACAGAACAGATTTTTACTTTTCACACTTCTAGATGCTAGCAGGTCAAGGTGATCAGCTCTGGGCCTTAGTAAAGGGCCTCTTTCTTGACCTCTCCATGTACATCCTGCTTGCAAGGTGTACAACTAAGTTCATCTCTGAAAGTCTACTTTCCAGACCTCACATAAACTTAATACTCTCACAAAATACTACCCCACTATGGTTTGGAATTTCAACATGGGATTTTGAGATAGGAAGGGACAGACAGTAAGTCCATACTAAACATTTCTACACCAGGGGTGTTCACGATCATCTGCACAGGATGGCTGGAGTGGTTCACACAACTGCAGATGCGTCACTGTGATCCTAGAATGTATGTGCAACTATATATAAAACACATGGAGTATGAAATAGCTGTTTATATTGGTAATTAGACAAACACAAGTGATAGAAATTTGAGAGGTTTTACCTTTGTTAAATCTGCAATTAAATTTAAATAAAATTTAAAACAACATCAGTTTTATCTCAATAATTTCTAAAAATTTTGTAAGCATAATTATTGAAATAAGTTAAATGGTTTGAAGGAAAGTTGTTTTGTGAAGACAGGCCGTATTTAAATGTTTTACTGATACACAATAAATATCTGGAAAGCAAGCTCTATGAGTTCAAGCAAAGCGCACATGTCCCAGTTACCTAGCAACCTCATGCTTTCCTAAGTGCTGTAGTAGTCCCCCAGTCAATGATTATTGCACCACTGAAATTCTGTCATCTTCCCACATGCATCCCATACCACTGATTCCTATAGTCTGCCCACCAGGTGTCATTCATACCCACAAGAGACAACTCTACAAGGCATACATTCCAGCCACTGCAAGTCAAGAAGCCCTTATAATTTTGCCTATGATTTCAGATTACTCATTTAGCAGAAGTAAAATGAATTCCTCAAAATTACACATATACTACATGGTAATGCTGAGACCAGAATATATAAGTATTCTAATGTTAAACTCAATAATCTTTCCTTAATATTAGTCAAGGCTCACCCTGCTTGTTGTCTTCAAGTGTTTTGAAACTTGTCTCCTTTTCTTTTGGTTTTGGTTCTTGAGACAGGCTGGCCTGGAATTTGATATTCTTCTGCATTAACCTGGGATTATAGGCATGTACAACTGTATTCAGATTATCTATATTTTCATACTGATAATTGACTCTAGGGCCTCATACAGGCTAGACAAGTACTTTACCACTGAGCTTTATCTTCAGCATCATTTTAATATATTTTAAATATGGAAACTGGAGCTAAACTGGAAAGTTAGAGGCAAAATGATCAAGTTTGAGGTCAATCATAGTGAATTTAGAGGCAATATAGGACCACATATCATGACTTTATGTATCAACTGAAAGAAACTATTTTAAGGCTACACAGTCACCTCCTAAAATTCTAGAAAAGTACAAGTTCAAAAGTCCAAGTAAGAAAACTAATATTTTCTTCTAGTCTGACTGTAGTCAATAATGATTCACTCAGTTGAATAGTAAGTTTTTTTTTTTTGTTTTTTTTTTTTGGTTTTTCGAGACAGGGTTTCTCTGAATATCTCTGGCTGTCCTGGACTCGCTTTGTAGACCAGGCTGGCCTCGAACTCACAAAGATCCGCCTGCCTCTGCCTCCCGAGTGCTGGGATTAAAGGCGTGCGCCACCACCGCCCGGCGAATAGTAAGTTTTAGCAAATCACTCTGTACATCTGATTTCCAGACACCCCAAATCCAGGCTAGAAACCACTGTAAGAGGAATCTGCCCATTACACACTGACATTGTCTCCGATGTTTTGTTTTAGTGTGAATTTATGTTAGTTTTACCATCTGTCCTCTATTTTA
The DNA here is from genome assembly GCA_907164525.1 of Lophiomys imhausi. Lineage (NCBI taxonomy): Eukaryota > Metazoa > Chordata > Mammalia > Rodentia > Muridae > Lophiomys > Lophiomys imhausi. Next base: position 17,691 of record CAJQZJ010036665.1, read on the forward strand.
GCCACCAAGCCCAGACTCCCTCAGCAAGACTGCTCAATGAGAGAGGCAAAGCATTTCTGAGACCTCTAGACTTTGTGCTCCTATCCCAAAGGACGTCCCAACTATTCTTGTCTGCCAAAAGAAGGTAATGATGGGATAGGAGACAGTACAGAAAATTATGAAAAATTTGCTGTGCCAGCAAGCAAAATATACTGAAATGCCTCAGATGCTCCTGGAGCAGCCTTGGCAACACTGTCCCCTGGCTCTGATCTGGAGACCACAACTGCTTCTTATAGAAGGTTCAGTGGCCAAAGCCGCCAGTGGTAAGCTGTCACACAGCATACAGAGTAAATAAATGTAGTTTTTGCTTTTGGAAAAGTTAGCTAGAATCACTGACTCCTAACTGTGAGTAGAAATAAACAATTGTCAGAATTCTCCTGGGAAGACTCTCATTCTTCTACTTCAAGAAATTGCTGCTATTAATGTACCCAGAATGATTAATCGTCACGCCCAGAACATCAGAGCAAGCATGACAGCCAGAATTCTTCCTTGGAAATAAGTAAACCATTGTTGAAGCCCCATGGCTCTTTCCGTTCATTTCCATTCTCTGCAGTTTTGCAGATGTCTAGAGCTGGAAGGGTGCTTCTAGATCATTTAGGCTCCCCGTGGCCCTTTTCTGTACAGTAGAAAGAGATCACGATGAATAAAGTTACTTATTCAAATTCACAAAACTTATTGTAAATCCACAGCCAGGACTTTGGGCTTTTTGTTTTTCGTTTTGTTGTTGTGGTTCTTGTTGTTGTTTGGTTGGTTGGCTTTGTTTGTTTGTTTTGGTCACAATATAGGCACAGCTAAATACCCTTCAAACCAGATGGTGATCTGTACTCCATTCAACTGAGAACTCTATCTGGACTGTGATCCCATGTACATTAAATAGCTGAAGAACGAAGGACATATCATGTTCTTCATGCCATCTGCAACAGTGTCTCCTGTAATTTAACCTTTAGTCCTCAGAATCTGGACTGTCAGTAGATCCCAAAGTGATGGTGATACATAATTTCTAACTTTTTTCAAACTCTGTCTTACCCAGAATATCCAGGTCCTTCTGGTCCTGATATTGTCCACAATACCGACTGAAGTGTGTCCTGAGAGTCTGACAAGACCTCAAGATAGAACTGTGGTGGTTTGAGTGAGAATGGGTACCATGGGCTCATCGACTTGAATTCTTTGTTCCCAGGTGGTAGACTGCTTGAAAAGGATTAAGTGGTAGGGTCTTGTTGGAGGAGGTGTGTGGCTGGGGTGGACTTTAAGGTTTTAGCTAGGCCCAGTCTCTCTCTGCCTGATGCCTGTTGATCAGATGTAAGCCTTCAGTTACTGCTCCAACACCATGCCTGTATGTCTGCCTGCTGCCCTGATTATCATGGACTAGCTACCTGAAAACGTAAACAAACCCCAATTAAAGGCTTTATATTAAAGGCTACCTTGATTTTGGTGTCTCTTCACAGCAGTAAAACAGTAACTAAGACAAAAACCAACACCTATAGAAGCTCTGAAAAGCTCTAGACTATCTAGAACAATTTTGAAGTAGCTCGGTTCCTCACAAACAAGACTTCCACACAAACTATTTTCTCTAAGTTCTATTTTCATTACATTTTGTCATTATTTCAATTCATTAATTTTGCCTTATATGAGAATCCATTTGTTTCTTGTTCTTTTTTTCTTCCCAGAGATTACTACTAGTTAATGGAAGAATCACTGTTTTTGTGCTTCGGAACCCCAACTCTGTTAGTTTTAGAATCTTTGTAACAAGGTGCTAATGGTTGTCTAGTAGATTGCCAAATTTGTTTCCTGGCATGGGTAGAAACATGAACCACATGGAAAGACAGAAAACCAAGATATCAAGAAAAGAAATATAACAACTTTATGCATTCTGGGTGAGACAAGACTAAGACTAGACACCCCTTAAACAGGCTTTGGATTATAGGGCTCCTGGGCCTTCCTGTTGCCCTCTTGGTTTGTCTAGATGCTCCAACTTGTGCCTTCTTGCCCTTTCTCCTCAGAGTCTTCTGGAAAGAAGAAGCTGCCATCTCAGGGAGCCTGCCTCTGCTTTCCTCATTTGCCTATGTTCTTCTAACTCTGCTCCACCTTAGCCCTGGATATTCATATCTAAAAACTGTTGGAAATCTCATGTGGGTTTTTATTTAAAGAGTTATCCAGAGATTTAATGTGATGCTCAAAATATTGGGTATTAGAATGGGGGATAGCCTAGCAGGCAAAGTGCTGTGAAAGCATGAGGATCAGAATTTGGATCTCTAGTACCTGTGTAAAAGTAGGGTTTAACAGTTAACACCCATAACCCTGGGATTGCAGGCCAGAGAGAAGCAGATACCAAGGACTCTGGTTGCCCAGTCTAGCAGAGAAGTGAGCTCCAGGTTCATAGAGAGACCCTGTCTCAAATAGAAGAAGACAGCCGACATCATCATCCTGTCACCTTCACACATGCATTCAGGAGTGAGCACACCTTCACCTACATGTGCATACACACGCATACAGCACATATAGCACATCCATCACAAACACAAAGATTGGACATCTATAAAGAGTTTGATGCTACCTCTTCTATGAAGTCAGACGCTCATGATTCACTGACCCTTTGCCTTTGATATTCTCTTTGCCTTCAGTGACTGTGTGTGTGTGTGTGTGTGTGTCTGTCTGTCTGTCTGTCTGTCTGTCTGTATTCATTCTACTTTACTCTCCTTCTTAGGCACCTATATAAAATACTTCTTTTGTAGTATGGAATATCTATGACTTTCATTTTTTTTTCCTATGGTACATGCTTCCACAAGCAATATTACTAATTTGTTTTGAAACTAATTGACAATTTAATATTGGGTGATTATAAACTACAAGAGCTGATTGTATAGGACAGTAAAGTTATCTGATTAGAAAATCCAGTAATGTATCAAATAATGGACATATTCTTGGGTGAGGCATTGTCTTAGTTGTTCAATATGCAAATATTAACATAGTATTTCCAAAATTAGAGAGCATAAATAATAACAAAGATATTTTCAAATCTCTGTGGCTCCATGTACACATTTAAATAAAGAAGAGAGAAGTCAAGTTACCTGAAAAATAAAAGATTCCCAAAGTCTATCAAGAACAAACCTGATTATCAATAAAATGTTCAGTTATATACTGAGCTTAGAAACCAGCATGCTGGCTACATTTTATATGGTTATCATGAACTTTAAAAGCAATTCTCAGAAAGGAAGCAATTGAGGAAAGAGCTTTCCAAGATAGGAGTTTGCATATTTGGTGGAACTTAAAACAGCTGCTGTATTTTAGAATAGGAATGTCCATCAAAACTGTGTCACTCTAATACTATGTGGCATCTCAGACAAAACACTCTATTTACTTCATAGTGACAGCAAGGAAGTAAATTATGACTAAACTGTAGAAAGAATTAATTAAAGTTATTTACTTGTATTTATATTATCATTAGTTGACTGGTGTCTGTTAATCCTTAATCAGTCATTATAAATGAGCACATAGACACCACATGGATTTTAACAAGCCTTGGCCTGAATTGAGCAATCTTGGCCTATCTAAGCTAGCTCTTAATTCTATTTTGGAATAAAGCCCTGTAATATATATATATATATATATATATATATATATATATATATATAT
>CAJQZJ010036666.1:0-23113 GCA_907164525.1 Lophiomys imhausi
GACCCAAGTTCTACCCTTGCAACCTCTCCCTGCATAATATATATATAATATATATATTATATATATGCATATATATTATATATGCATATATATAATATATATATATATATTTCATAGTGGAAGACATAGTGTGTTTCAGTATGTTCTACAATATTCCCTTTTGTCCACACATTTTTGCTCTCAAATGTACATTATAATGACTCCTTGGTCTGGCATGAAGCCTCTGGTGTCTGCTACTTTATCAATACTGGAATCTCACTGGGACTCCTCTCAGATATGCTGTTATTGTCCTGTGTCATGGAGATCCTGTAGTTTTGCGTCTGTGGAACTGGCCTCTTCATACACTCCAGCAGTTAATCCATGGGGTGGGCCAATTCAAATCCCTGGTTCTGGGCCTGTAACCCCCTCTTTCAGAGCCTGCTTTCACAAGTGCTGCAGTAGGTAAGAGGTTGGATCAGCTCTCCTTTTTTCATAATCCTATCAGGGCCAATTCTCCCCAAGTTCCTTTTGGTTTTGGTGTTTCGTCCCTACAATACTAACCCACACCATCCTTTCCCACTTTCCACTCCCACCTTTTTGGAGGTGATTATTTATTTGTTTGTTTTTTCTATTTGTTTGTTTCTTGTTTTGTTTTGCTTTATTTCTCTGGGGTTTTTTATATTTATTCATTTATTTATTTAAGTTATATCTCAATAATAGTCCCCTCCCTCCTCCCTCCTCCCTCCTCCCATTCCCACTCCCAACTTCCTACCTTCCTTCCCCTCATCCTCTTATCTTTTTTTCTTTTCTTTTTCTTTTTTGTTTTTTTTAATATAAGTACTTTATTTTTTTTCTTCAAGTTACATCTCAGTCACAAACCCTTCCCTGTTCCCCCTTCCTGTCCCACCCTTCCACCCTCTTCCCCCCTCCCAACAGCTTCCCTTTTCAATCCAACAAATGGTTCTTTCTCTTATAACAGTAAATTCTATACAAAACAGCAGAATTAAATATGCCACATTTATGAGAGTTAAATGGCCCAGTATACATTCCAATGTCCAGTTCATACATATTTGGCCCCTGACTTTAACCCTCTACCTTCTAACCATCTCCATGAGTTTAAAGTTCTATAACTGACTTAGCTTTCATACTAACTTGCATCACTATTATAACCATCTTCTTAGATCTAGAACGCCCTCTTGATTCCTAAACAACTCAAAATTTAGCTATGAGACTCAAGCTGTCTATTCTTCAACCACCTCAGAGAGCTGAGAAGGATAAATATATCTGATTGTATAGGAAGTGCAGGGCCTGCAGCTTCCAATACTAAGAAATGACAAACCAGTGACTACCTGGGCAGTTCCCATTTTTCTCTCCATACATTCCAGCATCAGTAGCCTCACTTCTTAATATTACCATTCTTGACTGACTGCAACCAAACTTGGGTGTTGTCACATACATTTCTAAGCATGTTTTCTCTGTCTGCAGGTCACCTAGACAGTCCGTGCAGTTTGTTCTTTTGTTTTGCTCAACTTCCTTTTCATACATTCCTGACTACACTATCTAAAGTAATCTGTCCACTCCTTACATCCCCCTTTAGCTGTTACCCTTTGTTTTTTTCTTCCGTGAGCATGCCTCCATAGCACTAGACTATATCATCTCTGTTCATTGTTCTCTAAAGTAAGTTCTTCAGGAAGAAAGCTTTTGTATTTTGTTTGTGGTGATATCCTGCAATAGATCAATGATTGGTGAATCTTTGATGCTGAATATATATTTTTAGGGAGGGGGTAAATATGTATGAGCTTAAAGATCTACTAGAAGGTGGCTTGGGAAGTGAAACTGAGGTTACAGACTTCCTATAAAATGTATGGTAAATAACAAGAAGGAAATTTTAACATTTATTTCTTACCATGATAAACTGAAATTTTGTGTGCAGATAATTCAATAAAAATTATAAAAGTGGATTTATAAGACATTGATCCTTGATAGTCTTCATAAATTATCATTGTTTACAAAAAAATCTTTCCAAAACTAAGTACCTATGAAAAATGAGGGTTTTTTTTATATTATACAGTCTAATGAGGAAAAATACAATGGAGAGCTGAGGAGATGCCTCAGTGTGTTAAAAAAAATTTTTTTTTCCTGCAAGCAGGAAGACCTGAGTTTAAATCCCCAGAACCAGGTTAAATCAGATGCAGTAGCATACATATCTGTAAGTTCGGGGTTTGTGGGGAAAATATAAGGCAGAGACCTTCGACTCTCCTCCAGATCTGGGCCAGCCGGGCATAGGAAGCAGGAGAGAGGGGAACAGAAGGGAGAGGGGAGGAGAAGAAAGGTGGGAAAGTGAGAGGAGAAGAAAGAGGGGAGAATAGAAAGGAGTAAGGAGAGAGGTAAGACTGGAGAGAGAGGACCTGTCTCAAATAAGATGGAAGGTGCTTACTTACACACAAGGTTGACCTCTGCACACCTGATGTGACATGCTTACAGTCACATGTATGAATATGAATACACACAGTGGCATGCATACATCAATATATACACACACACACACACACACATACTCACAGGAATGTATCATTTTCTTTACAGTAATTCTTTATTAAAGAGGAATAAAATTATATGAATTATACAATATTTTTTCTTTCTTTCTCTTTGTTATTTTTACACTGATTTTATTAAATTCATATTAACAATATAATGAAGTTTTAAACCCCCACTGTATGTACAGAATGAGTTTATAAGCACGAATCCATTTGTTTCATAAAGGAGTTTATGAATAAGCTACAAGCTATTTAGCTAAACTATTACAACTGGTTCCATTCTGTATGCAGATTAAATTGTTCTAGTATTTCTGTTTTGCTGTATATTAACATAGTTTGGAAAACCTTAAAGCAAAATATTGATGCTTATATCCTATTATCCCAGAGAGTCATTTACTGATTGATTGACTGATAATTTCATAAATGAGAACTGTATTTACACTATCCTCATCCCTGTCCTCCCTTCAATTCTCCAATTTCCCTCTTATTCTGTCAAGTTCATATGATCTTTATTTAATTATAATTGTTTTTTTTATATATGGAAATTTATAAATTCAAGCTGGTGAGATAATTTAGTATCTCAAATATGTTTATGGGTGACGTTTTGGGATTAGACAACCTATCAAGGCACTTGTTCCTGGAATGACTAGTTCTTCCTCTCTCAGCAACCATTAATTGCCTGTATGTCTTTTTCTAAAGGTGCAGCCTTGTGAGAATTTCTTCATTCACATTAGCATGCATGTCCACTGGTATTGTCATTTTTTAAGGTCTTATTTATGCTACCATATTATTTAGATTTCCAGGAATAAGTGAGGCTGCGACCAGTCATAAAGAAACAGGATGCCTTTTTGAAAAGTTTAATCTAGGCCAGGAGTGCATTCCTTTAATCTCAGAACTCAGGAGACAGAGGAAGGCAGCCTGGTATACAGAATGAGTTCCAGGACATCCAGGGCAACACAGAGAAACCCTGTGTAGAAAAACCAATGATGATAATAATAATAATGTGTTAGTTGGGTGTTCTATTCCTGTGACAAAATGCAATGACCAAAAAGCAAGTTGAGAGGAAAGGGTTTATTTGATTTACACTGTCAGATCATAATCCATCATTGGAGAAAGTCAGGACTTCCAATAGGAACTCCAGCAGGGCTGGAACCTGGAGGCAAGAGCTAATGTAGAGGCCATGGAGGAGTGCTGCTTAATGACTTGCTTGCTTCATATGACTTGTTCAGCTTGCTTTCTTATAGCACCCAGGACCACCAGCCCGGGGATAGCACAACCCACCATGGGGCTGGGCCCTCCCCCATTGATCACTAATTGAGAAAATGCCTTACACCTGGATCTCATGGAGACATTTCCTCAACTGAAGCTCTTTTCTCTCTGATGATTATAGCTTGTGTCAAGTTGACACAAAACCAGCCAGTACTGCTACTGCTACTGCTAATAATAATAAATTAAAAATTAAAAGTACAATCCTATGAACATAAGTTATGACTAGAAATAACAAGGAAAATATACCATTCCTCTGTCCCTTGGGAAACTTCATTTAGTACAGTAAGAATTTTAGCATATGTAAAATGTAACTATTTCATTTATTTCAAATTTATAGAACATGTGTATACTCATAAGTACACTAAAATGTTTATTAACTAGTTAAAATATTTGACAAATATAAATAATAGCTAATGACTGGAAATGTTAAAGATCATTTTGATTATTAATTTCCAAAGCAGTGACTCACAATGGTAGCACACAGAACAAAGGCATAATAAGCTGACATCTTTAACCTACCCTGGATATGTATAAACTTTCTAATGCCACTGCTGTAATAAAGAGCTAAGTCAATATTGACTATGAATGCGGGTGATGGCCCAGCAATACTTTTAAGACCAGGCAGGACCGGCAAGGCCGCCAGACATCCTGGACTTTGCATTGTGTTTTTGCTATACTGCTCTAGTACACAGATGTTTCCAGAAGGATAAATGTTTGCCTGCAGTAAGACATTTAAATGTGTCTAATAATAATAAATTAAAAATGAAAAGTTCAATCCTATAAACATAAGTTATGGCCAGAAATAACAAGGAAAATATACCATTCCTCTGTCCCTTGGGAAACTTTACTTAGTACAGCTAGACTTTTAGCATATGTTAAGTGTAACTATTTCATTTATTTTTAATTTATAGAACATGTGTACACTAATAAGTACACTAAAATGTTTATTAACTAGTTAAAGTATTTGACAAATAGAAATAATAGCTAATGACTGAAAATATTCTTGTTCTATAACATTAACAATGCTGTTAACACACATTCATTAGTCAAAATGGATTTGTTTTGCAATAATTACAAACAAAAAACAGATCATGTTAAGTCAGATAAATATAAAGTTATCGTGTTCCACTTAAAACTCCAAACCTTAGATATAAAACTTTGGCGTTTATTGTCACTTTACTATCATGTTTGTAAGTTTTATATGGTATACATTATATCCTTCTTTTATGTTTATAAGGATTAATGTCTATTAGTATTTTATTAATAAAGTACCAATCATTCCCTCAAATGGCATTTTTCATTTTTTTTTATTACTTCAAGTTATATCTCCATCATAGTTCCCTCCCTCCACCCCTCCTGGCCCCACCCTCTCACCCTCTTCCTCTTCTCCCAGAACTCATAATTCTTTTTTTAAATAATTAGGCCACAATTATAAAATTATAAGGTATAACATGCATTCCTAATGTCTAATCCATACATATTTGGCTACTGATATTAATATTCTATTATCCATCTGTCTCCGTGAGTTTAAAGTTCTATACCTAACTCATTTTGCATCCTAACTTGCATTACCAACTTAAAAACATCTTGTTAGATCTCAAACATCATTTTAATTCCTAAACAACTTAAAATTTAACTGTGAGACTATAACTGTCTAGTCTTCAACCACATCAGAGACCTGAGAAGGATAAATATATCTGATTATATAGTAAGTGCAGAGCCAGAAACTTCCAAAACTAAGAAATGTCAGACAACTGGCTGTCTGGACAGTTCCCATTTTCTCTCCATACATTACAGCATCAATCTTCAGCCATTTGGCCCCATTTCCCTGACAGACATTGATTGTAAAGCAGGAATTGTGAAGGACTTGCCTACCCTGTCTTGGCAGAGCTATGTTGTCACCTACCTGCTTCCAAGTTTTGTCCTTTTTGGACAGCATTTTGTCTACAGTTGGAGCAAGGGGTTTTTCTTGCCCAGTGACAGGCTTGTCAGTAATGCAGCAATCTCCAAATGGAGATTCTTTGATGCTCATCTTCTACTTGGGATGCTGTCAGGAGCTGACATGTCTCAATATCAAAAAATCTTATATTAATAAACTCTCAAATGGCTTTTAAAACTTCCTGGTTCTGAGTGAAATCACAAATACACAATATTCAATTGCTCTGTAAAACAGGAAATTCAAAAGCATAAGCACTTATAAATGTGGTTTTATTAGATATTAGTCTGAATAATGTTTTGATTTATTTTAATTCATGAAAAGTCTACTTGTTCTCTGAAGTTTGGTTAGCTATTTTGGCAGAATATTTTTCTAGACATCAATTGTATGAGACAAGGTAAAATTGATATGTTCTAGGAAGCTGCACCCTGATAACCTTAGAACCTGACATGGAAATGATGTCATAGTCTGCTGCTTTAAGTTGATGTTTTCTCATCTTTTTAGTGGCAGAAATTTTGTTTTTTATTCATTCTTTTCATATAGTAATGAAATATTTTAATTCAAACATAATATTTTAATTCAAAACCAACACCACAGTAAGACAGATGGTCATGCGTGTTCTTTCTAGAAAATGACCTGTAACAAGTAATTACCCCCTCAAAGCCTCATTTGTTGACATGTAAAACAGGAATTCTAGTTATCCTGCCTTATTGTCAAGAATAATCAAGTGAAAGGAAGCTGGTGAAACATACTCTGCAGTACCTGGGAGGTAGACACGGATCGGTCAGCCAGCCACGGTCATGACCTTCACATAAAGTATAGATCACGGCTACTGACTTTGCCTCAAAAATCTGTTCATTCACATCACACATTTTGAGCTGGAGGGATGTTTTTGTTTTGTTCTGTTTAGTTTTTTACTATTTTTGAGTCTGAATGCCATATTATGCCAAGAGTATGGAGTCACTAAATGTTTCTTTGGGATCAGGTTTTTACTGCAATTAGAAAGTTGGTTGGTTTATTATTCTCATTGTAAAACACTTTAAAAGTCTTGAGTCTGGAGAGGGAGGTTCACTGGGTAAAATGCCTGCTGCATGAGGCTGAGAACCTGATTTAGACCCTCAGAACCCATGTAAAAAAGCAAGATGCTTTCTTGTGCATCTGTAATCTCAGCACTGTACTAGAAAGAGAGCCAGGGGGATCTCTGGGACTTGCTTCCTTCCCATCCTAGCCAAAACACAGAGATCAGGTTCAGAGAGAGATCCTGTCTCAAAAATAAAAGTGCAAAATGACAGAGAAAGACACAAACATTAACCTTTGGCTTCACACACACACACACACACACACACACACACACACACACACACACATACACACACACAAATGCAAATTTGTTCATGGATTGGAAAGATACAAAGATGTCTCAGCAATAGAAGAGAAAAGGTCATGAGGAAAATCATCAAAACAATTTTTTAAATGTCACAATGAAATTAAATAATTTGTATGCTATTTAAATTTAATTAATTAACTCAATAGAATGAAAAAACTTCAAACAAAAAGATACAGATTTGATCAAAATGGTATCCTGAACTCAGATTTAGCCTTTTGTGATTCTCAGTTTATTCTCATTAGTTCTTATATATATAACAGACATTCGCTGTACCTACTGCACCTCCTCCTTAATACTCCTGAGGCAAAACTGGTACTTCAGCATGATCTTCCTGATTTGGCTCTGCTTGATATGTTTATTGCACAAAACAAACCACTAAGACCATACTAAAGACAGGTTAAACCATTAAAAGAACATGACCGGCTTTGGAGTTTAGCCGTCTTTGTCTGTGTTCAATTAAACTGTACAAATTAAAACCGCAGTCATCGTCTGGATTTATAAATAGACTATCCCTCAAAATTCTTTTGAGAACTTTTAAGCTCTAGCATTATATCATGTGTCAGGCTATAGAAAGGGAATACTAGGCCTGGCAGTAATTTTATCCATGCACTCCTAATACTTTAGTTTTATTAGTAGGTTATAGTATTACTTTGTTGTTTTATCAGTGTTCTAGCACAATTACTAACATAACAGTAACCATATTAAGAAGTAATCATTAACCAGATAGCCTATGAGTTCTGAATGATTTATTAAGAGCTGAGAACTCTGGGATCTTGTGAACAATAGAGTATTACAGGGCAAAATGCAATCACTGTTCTCAAAGAAGTTGGAATTATGCAAAAAGAAAATATATATTCAAAATCAGCAAATAATGCCACATACTGTTAACTGAAGCTATTGGACATTCTCAAGTGATAGAAAGGAAAGATCATTTACACTGGAATAGATACAATTTTATGGGATGTCTGGAAATTAAGATATGACTGAATAGGTTCCTAAGAAAGGATGTGCTCTGGAGAGTTTAAGCAAAACTTGAAGAGGTTGTAATGGGAATATCATATCATATCATGGGATTAGAAGGAATTTACAGATATTTTAATGCCAACTTATATGGTACATTAATCAAAACTTAAAACTACTTATGTGGTAGTAACATGAGGATTGTCATCTAGGTCACTGGAAAAGAGTCTGGGTAGAGTTGAGACTAGCATTAAGAAACTGGGCAGGTTGTAGGCCCCCAGTGTATGAGGAGGCTCTTGGCCCTCATATGACTGCTGAGCTGGGGTAGGGGACTGTTATGTAGGGACACTCCACTCCAGAGGAGTGGGATGGGAGGGTTAGGGGGTAGAGGGTGGGAGGGTGAGGCTGGGAAGAGGGGAAAGAGGAAAATATGATGGAAATGTAACCTGAAGCAACAAATAAATAAATTTATATTTTAAAAAAAGAAAGAAACTGGGCAGGGGGTTATATCCTGACCATTTGTACTTCTTCCTTTAAGAGTTATCTGTCCAACTCATTAAGCAATTTTATCAGTCACTTTCTAACTGCTATGGTAAGGTACCTAGCAAAAGTAATTTAAGGAAGAAAGAATTTACTTTGTCCACAGTTGGAGGATATATTCTATCCTGACAGGGAAGTCAAGGCAGCAATACCTTAAGGTCACCTTATGTCTGTAGTCAGGGAAGCAGGCGTCAGTGCTGGTCCTCTGTTAACTTACTCCTTTTTATGCAGCCCACTAGCCAAGTTCATGGGATGATACCACCTACTTTTATTGTGGGTCTTTCCACCTCAATGACCTAATCAAGAAAATCCTTTGCTAGCATGACCAAAGCCTTGTTTTGTAGAGCCTCCAAGTTGAAAGATCATAGTCTATACTAGCCATAACATTTATTGTAATGTCCAATAAATGCTTGAAAAGGTATTCAACATCCTTAGTCATCAGGAGAAGTAAAAACTAAATGTACATTGATATTCCACCTCACTCCAGTCAGAATGACTATCAACAAGAAAAACACAGCAATAAATACTGTCAAGGATGTGTGGGTATGAGATCCTTAAACAGTACTGGTAGGAATGTAAACCACGGGATCCTGTGTGGAATAGACTTGCTCACAAAAACTAAAACAGAGCCAGTATATGGCCTCACCATACCAGCCCTGAGTGGCATATATTCCAAGGATTCTAGGTCAGCATACCACAGAGATGTTTGTACATCAGCATCTATTTAAAGATGTACTATTCACAATAGCCAAGATAGAGAACCAAACTAGAGGTCCGTCACCAGATGAATAGGTACAGAAAATACGGTATATATACACAATGGACTTTTATTCAGCTGTAAAATCACTGAATGAAATAACAATTTCAAAAAATGGATACAACTAGAAAATATTATGTCTAGTGAAATAAGCCAAATACAGAAAGACAAATATCATGTGATTTTTCTTAAATACAGAAACTACATGTAAGTTAAATATATGTGCGTGCGTGTGTGTGTGTGTGTGTGTGTGTGTGTGTGTGTGTGTGTGTGTGTGTGTATAAAACATGAGAACAGGAAGAATGCTATAAGAGGAGGGAGATAATTGGAGAGAAATGGGGAACAAGAGAGGGTGATAGAATATGTGTATTACAAAATGAGAAGATACGATTTGGTGGGACAAGGGGAACCAGAAGGAGTGGGAGAACAAGGATAGGTGGGGGCTGTGGAGTTAGGGGTCAACTAAGGACAAAGTGCATATATATGAAATTTTCCCAATGAAATATATTTCTTTGTATGTTAAAAATAATACATATGAGAAATCCTGAATAACATTAAGTTTGCCGAAGAGACTGAACTCATAAAATGTTTGACAAAGAAGTCCCAGGTGTGTTACAGTGAGTTTTGTCAACTACTTAAGGAAGATTAAAAACAGTTGTGACATTTTTCGAAAATGGGATCGGGAATATTTGCCAACTCTGTTGATGATCTAATTTCATGTTAGTATGAAAACCCCTCAACAGCATAACAAAAACTAAAAGTGCAAGCTGGTACACTTCATAGGCTCCAAAACTCCCGGCCCAAACTAGAAAGCAAGCCCAACAATATGCAAGAGTGATACAGCATCTGAGCAGTGCCTTAGCATTTGAAAATCAGTGTAATTCACACTGTTAATAGAGGGGGTCAGAAAGGGATGCAGGAAAAGCACATGAGGAAATTCAAAACCTATTTACTTGCTTGGTTAGACTGATTAAGAATGTCTGGGGAAAACTCACAGCTATCGTCACTAATGTTCGTCTCAATGACTTTTTTGTAAGAACAAGAAAAGGATGTTGATATACAAGTCACCACTTCCCTGTTTGACAAGAAGTAATAATATCTGGAAATTGAAATGGAAGAGAAATTCACTTTTATTTATAAACAGTACAATTGCATTAGACAATGATGAGATCTTTTTAAATGTTACTAGAATAAACTAATTCAAATCAAAGTATGAATGCTAGCTATATTCTTATCTTAGCAATAGACAAAAATGATATTTTAATATTCATTTTTTTATATCTCAAAACAAAAAAGACAAAATTCTAAATAAAATTCCATCTTGTCAACTTAACACTCTATGCTGAAAAATACAAAAAGGTTCTGGGAGCAATTATGAAGGGTCTATATGGAGAAACAAAAATGTAGACAAAAGGAATATACTGTGTTGCCAAGACAGCAATTTTCTACTACATATTGATTTATACACTCCTCATGATTTAAGCAGAAATCACATTTGTTTTAATTGTAGATATATAGGCTACTGATAAAATGTATATGAAAATGCAAATTATTGACAAAGAATTATCAAAGCAATTGATAAAGAAAGCAGGGAAAGTAGACTACGAGATTGCAAGTCTGTAGACTCTTAGGCATTAGACAAGACACTGGAATTGGTTATATATATGGATATGCATGGATATGTATAATATATATTCATATGTTATTGGAACAGAATTGAGAATCCAACACATATGACCATTTTGATAATATTTTCAACAAGAAGGCAGTGCAATTTGTTTACAAAAGCTCAGTATTCAAGAAATAGTGGTAGAGCAACTGGATAATTATATGTAAGAAATAATAATCTTAACCATAGTTTCACAGATCTGAAAGGAAAATATCTTTGAATAGAACTTTTTACTGAACTTCTGATTCATGAGCCTAATGTTGTATCCAGCTGGAAATACATGCTTAATAGCTGTTTGTGTAATGGACAGGTGGCTACTCTCCCTCTTGGTTTCTTGCTATTATCTCATTGAGTGAAGATTCTCACAATTTGATGTAACTGTTAAAATTGGTTTAGCTTTAAAAAGGTGTTAGGTGGGCACAGTCACCATCAGTCCATTAGCTCTTCCAGTCACAGCTTCCAGAGACACCCCCTTGATGCTGAAATACTGAAGTTTCACAGTATTTTGTGCTGCTGTATTCACATGTGTTACAAGCTACAAGAGTAAGAACATGTTAAACTTAAATAGAGAAACCAGAGGCAGAACACTGATCCTAGCCGGTGGATGACTTAGTACAATTTGTTGGTGTTACTGATTTGCATTTTACTCCCACTTGTTGCTAAAGTCAACATGATTTATTCTTTCATTCTAATATTTCAGTTCCAGTGAGTGCTCTGTTTTCTGATGAAATAGATATAATGTAACTTTATTTTGCTCAAAGAACTTAAAGAATACTGGTACCTATCTTTTCAATAGATGGTAGCTAGAGATTGGTGTTGAGCGCTGAAGTCATTGATGTAGCAGAACAAGATTCCACAAGAAGTTCAAGACTTGTGATGACTGATTTCATAAAATAGTCCTTCATGGAGTTCTCTATACTGTGGATAGATATACTCACTCGTGATGGAGAAAACAGAAGAGCCAAATCAAAGTGGCACTCTCCCAACACTCAAGCACAGCACCTGAGAGAAAACCCCAGTTAGTTGCCAGTTGTCCGTAACTCTCATACTTGCTAGTCTTCCTTACAAAGGGCCAGATTCTACATTGTTAGCAATAGCAGCCATTCACTTTGACTCTGAACATTTTTTGTAATCCTTACAGTGAAATAATGTTGTTATCTGTTATGTGGTCTCCTTTTAATGTCAGTAGTGGCTTCAGGAAGAGAGTGATCAGAGGGAAACAGCTTGCAATGTTCTTAGAGGTCTTTAAATCATTCTTTACACAGGTACCTATACTAAAGGAAATTGGAATCTAGAAGCTCAGAATCAGTATTCTACTTACTCTTCCATGTATATAGAGACTTAATCAGTATTTGTATATTAGTATATACTGCATTTACATTCTATGGAATCACATGCCTGTATGTCTTTATGTTTTAGTTCTTGAGATGTTTATTTTTATATTTTTTAAGGTTAACTTCAAATTCTTTTATATTTTTGGTTGTGAGCCTAGCCTTTAACGGCTGAGCCATCTCTCCAGCCCTAACTTCAAATTCTTTAGTCAGATTTTACTTCATAGACATTCTTACGAACAGTCTTAAAAAACAATTTCTGGTTTATGCCAACAAAGGAGGGAATGGCATCAAGATTACATTCTTCCTTCTGTCACCCGAGGAGTAGTTTTCACATTCCATACATGGTACTTGATCAGACAGGTTTCTGCAATATTTGCCATGTTAGAGACATTCTAAGAATCAATGGCTTCTTCTAATTTATTACATTATTTGTAAGTTCTTCAGTAGATTTTACCAGTAAAAATTGAAGAAATATTTAAGCTTTTTATGATCTGCAAACTGTTGACAAAATACTTGAAAAGGCATACATATTCTTGGACTGTGTTTCAAATTGTTGTATTTCTCAGTGCAAATGCTGGTGAAATGCAGACCCATAGAAAATATACATGGAAGTCACTGCTATGGTTTGAAATCTAAAGAACAGTATTATTAAGATTGTGCTCACCAGGTAGTAAAGGAGAGTTATAGTCATCTTACTTTGTATTGAATTTGTCAGCCCTTTGCAAAACAGAATGTTCTTTGGAACAAGACAAAAAGGTTTTTTGGCACTCCATCAAGCACTGAAAGTCATCATATATTTGTGTTTGCCTCTCTACTGTCATGACTTTCTTATATGATAATGCCTTAAAATTCTAATTATGTTTCTTTTACTTGGATCTCACTTTTTATTATTTCATCTTTCGATCCTATGTTCTAGCTGTGGTCTAAACTTCCTGCCTACTTTTTGGACTTGTACATTTGTCATCCTTGGTATCTCTTCTCTTCTGGGTTAATGTCACATTTCTAGGATTCTGTATCTTCTTTCTTGCTTTCTTCTTTAAGTAACTTCCAGAGCTTCTGAATATATAATTCAAATTTGAACATCATGTCCCTTCACCACTTATATGATATTACTCTCCTCTTTTCCTGCTGCTTCTATGCTGAACTGATTCTGCAACGAGTAAATTTACCTTTGTAGACTTTTTCTCATGGAAGATATTAAATTTATTTTACATTGATGTTCTGAAATCTCTTAAGATGCCTGGGAATATACTACTTTCATTTATTGTGATCTGTTCTTAAAGATTATTTAAATCTGAAAATTCTCTCTTTTCATCACTGAACAATATTCCTTAACATTATTTGTAAGTGCCCCCCCCCGTATCCCTGATGTTTCTTTCTAGTTTCCTAATTGCCAGAGCTTATATCTCATAGACTGATTAATATTCTGCTTAATATTTTTAAATCCTTAAAGTTCTGATGTGTGCTCTTAAAAATGTCTTCAACTCTATTTCAAGTCCCCTTTTATCATTATATTTGAAATATTATGTGTAGCTATCATGAATAGTTGTACAACCAATGACTCTTTCTAACTTTTACCTTAGTATATGCTATTTTTATTCTCCAAAAAAAATGTTCTTTATTTTGTAGCTCTTTTTTTTACAACATCTCAGTTTTATATAAACAGTATAATGTTTCTCCTGTTTTATTTGTATATTAAGTTTTCTATTATCCATATCTCAACTTCTCTAGTACTTAAAGTATACAAATGTAACTTGAATATATATATATATATAATATATATATATATACAATTTGATTTGAATGTGAATGTATGACAGTGTCTGAGCTTCAAAAACTTATACCCTGATATTTTTACCCTGTAAAACGTCCATATTACATAAAGAACTCACTATAGAATTAGCTTTATAGAAGTATGCACAAGATACTTAAGTACCAAATAGAGAGATACTGTGTGTTTCCTTTACTCAGATTATTCTAATTTTTCATTTTTGAAGTTTACAGAATAGTTTGCTCATCAGGATATTTTCTATTGATGTCTTGGAAGCTCTTCCCAAGTATAACCTTAGTGACTTAATAAATGTGCCATGTACCATGTACTCATTTCATAACTCCTGGAAACAGTTAATCCCTTGTGTACCTATATAGCACCCTACATCATCTCTTTACCTTATCTTTCATGTCTGTGTATGTGTTCAACTAATAGAAATGAAAAGGCAAGACACTATTTAGAAGCTTGTATAAGTGCCCTAGAGGGTAAGATTTCTTTTTGTGTATATCTGAGAATTATAAAATGTTTTATTTTAAACTATCATTTAAGTAATAGTTTCAAATATGGCAAAGTCTCTTGGTTTAGAAAAGATTGTATTCAAAATCTTCCATGCCCTTATCATGAACAGCAAATTAACCTGCTTTTTGGATAGTTCTGTCATTCTTAAACAATGAGCTTTGCTCTATAGATTTTGATTCATAGTCATGAAAATTAATTTGACTGTAGTTCATGATAGTCATAGAATCGAATGAAACAAAATACACATGGAAGAAAAGTAATTATTGCTATCCAGAGATTTTGAAAAGCAATGCATGGCTTTTATATGATAAAGGATTGTTTTTCAGGGAGAGACTGTATAAAATAAGTACCTTGCTGATTTGAATTTGTCAAAACATCTCAAGCAAGTTGTTCTAAACTTGAGGTTCTTTTGTCTGTTCTCTTTGTTTACTGATTCACCATTGAAAACATGAACTGTGGAGAAAGAGGCATGACTAATCAATGATCTCTTTTTCATTGCATCTGGAATAACAAAACATGAAATCAAGCCAAGTAAAAATTATTTAAAATTTATTTTAAATGTATATTTGCATGTAGTAAAGTTTAATTTGGTAGAAAAGCATGAGTTGCAGGATAACCATGAACAGGAAGTGAAAGCTTCATGAAAGGTGGCTGTATGGAGTATTCTCCACTTGAAGTGTCTTGCCAGCTTCTGAGTAATGCTTTGATTTGGTTTGAAGCTTTTTGTGAGTAACAGATTTTAGTGCAAGTTACTACAGTTCTTTCTGAATAATATAGGTCATAAAGAGTTCATTTGTAGGTGTGGCAGCTGTACTTCTTTGGAAGACTGTCTTTAATAGATCCATTTCATTAATTGTCATGAATTTTTTTATTAACAGAACCAGTACATCAGGTTTAACCAGCTAAAAACTGTTCTCATAGTTGTTATCTTTATTGTCAGAAAGAATATTGTGAAAATAGGGAATTACTGCCCATGTTTTAACTCTTAACTAAACATAGAAATGGCACTATCCATGAACAATAACTTAGAGGCATGTTATTAACTTGACATAGAGTGTTTCAGTTGTGCAGTTCCATTCACTTTAAGCTCTGTGTCTTCCAGTTAGGACTAATGCCAGAGCCGTCTACGAGGTGCTCTGAGTTAATGTGATTAATGTCAAGTAGCAGGATGTTCATTCTTTCTTCCATAAGCCTTAGTCCTCAGGTGTTTTAGGTTCAATGGCCTTCTAAGGGCTTGCCTTTCAGAAAACAGGCAATAGTATTAAGAAGCAGCAGTAATGGATTAGAAAGTAAATGTTAGCGTACACAGTCTATTTACCAATAAAAGGAAATTTCCATCTGATGATCTATATTATGAAATTATACATAAAACATTAAAATTATGTAGTTTTCAACTTTAAGAGGTTTCAAGAGCTCTCTTAGATATGATTAACTATTGTATTATTGTCTGTGTTTTTTGTCTTTTATGTATGAAAGTAATAAGCACTTGCCTCCTTAGGCAATTAGTAGAACAACTGTCTTAATTTAAATGGTTTAAGTGAAAAACGAATAGTTAGTGGCTTCCTCTAGATCCCATATTAATCATCTTTTCTAATGGGCATTATCATCACTTTTGAGAATTATTGTATACATTGAATATAATAGATATACGTATCCAAAGATGACACTAAAAATAATATTTACCATTATTTATTTTACTACTTACAGATTTAGAATCATACTTAGAAAAGAAGAACAGTGTTAGGCATGGTTTGTTAGTGGTGCAAAATGAATTAGAATAAAGCAATGTTCTTTACATGGGTAAAATTATCTTTATGAAATTGTCTTAGCATTTAATGTTACTATTTGTTCCCACTATTTAATAATATCTCCATTTTCTTTTTCTGAACTCAAAAATTCAAATTTGAAATCTTTTATCTAGCCAAAATCCTAGATACTTTAGGAGTTTGTGATGTGAGCACTATTATTTCAGAGGGATACTACACTCCATCTCCTGAGGTTTTCAGACTGCCATTTATCAGAATCTTCCATGTGACTCTAGTTACCCATGACCTAGAGTAAACAATGTGGGATGTTTTCACAATATGTCATCCAGTTGCCCTGAGATCAATGTCTGCTTGCCCATGAAAGCAGATCCTTGTGACTATTGCCTGGCTCTGCTCGTGACCCATGTGCCCCTGACCTGAGCTGTTGCCATGATTACAGATCCCTTCCTTCAGTTGGATTACAGGCTTCAGAGTGCTCCCCAAGTTTGGCCTTTTCTAAGGCCAACCTTCACGTTAGCCTTGGAGTGGACCATCAGCCCTCACTATCGGTGCTGTCTAGGTAGTACTCCACAGCAAAGATAGTGATAGTCTTAGCTGACATTCATGTAGCACTCTACTTCTGCCAGGTTCGTTTCATATAATTTTATTCCCATAACTGTGAAATAAACAGTACCCAGCACTTGGGAGGCAGAGGTAGGTGGTAAGTTTGAGGCCAGCCATTTTAGGATAGCCAGTGCTACACAGAGAAACCCTGTCTTGAAAAATAATAATAGTAATAATTATTTTGTGTATTATTAATTATTATTATTATTATCATCTCACAAGTATTGAACAATCTAAATTTCAATCAAACATTCTGCCCCAAATCACCTAGATATTAAACGAAAGAACCGTGTTTTGGCTACAAACTTCATTTTCCTTTTCACCTCTCAATAGTATTTTCTAGTCCTTCCTTTTCATTGACAATGGAAGTGTCTTCCAAGTTTCTCCAGACAGGACTCTTTTCCTTCAGCTTGTGCTATTTGGTCATTCCTCCAGTATGGTACAATGAAAACTCATACTTCATGGATTTTTAGGAAGTTTGTGTTACTTCATAAAAATTCCACAATTTCATTGAAATTCCATTTCATTATTATGTCAACAATTTCTTAATAGCTCAAAATTTGTGTTTACCAAATTAAATTTATTTTATTTGTATGTATTTTTTCAGAGAATAAATTCATTACTTGTAATATTCTTACACAATGTATTTCAATGAAAACTACAGAAACTAAGATATTGTTAATAGTCTTTGTCTCATAAAGAAATATAGAAGTTCCATATCTTCCAATATGTTAATATTGGAAGTTTATTTGTGAACTCCTACCTGTTATTAAAAAAAACAGTAAAATACCAGTTTTTAGCTCTTTACTCAAACTCAATTCCTATTATGTTATTTCCATATTTAACCTATCAAATAACATACATTTTCTTCAATAGTAAACAAGATTTTATATATATATATATGTATTGTACATATAAATCACATATATATCATATATATGTAACTTACACACATATATATGTATATATATATATATATATATATATATACATATCACAACCTAAATCTGTTACTAGATGGTATCTGCCCATAGTTTATTCTCTAGATGAAAAACAAATTATAGTTGAAGACCATTTTCATACTGGATTGTGGCATAGCTTAAAACAGTAATTATAGGACGACTGCTAAATCAAAACAAAAGCATTATAGCTGGATTTATTACATAAAGAAAGTTAAGTTTTGCTTATTGAAATGTCCTAATCTTTTTTGCTACAATAAGGCCAAACAATCTCCCCCAAATCACATTAAATTGCCTGTAACAACAGAAATGTCATGTTGTTGTTTCATATCTTTTCTTATAGCCAGAAAACTTCAGTTCATCCTAACTTTTTCTCTCAAAAAATATAAAATCGTTTGAAAAATAACGATATTTAAAATTTTTATCAGATAACTTTTCAGTAATTTTAATATTTTTTGAAAATCACAGCTAATATTTTTTTATTTAAGATTTTTTATTTTACATTCCAATCCAATCTCCATTCTTCCCTTCCTCCCAGTCCCAGCCACCCACCCACTTTCTCCATACTTTTTTTATTTTTGTATAGCATTTTAATATATTTATAAATTAGCGAACTTATTTTGTTGATACGCTGTTTATTCTAGAGAATGCATAATCTTTAAAAGGAAGATTCATCTAGAAAGTGTAAAATTTGAAATAAAACGTTAGTTTTTAAACTCAAAGAATTTGTGTGTTGGAGCCTTGAGTATAAAATAGAATGCTGGTTAGAGGACAGGGCCTCTTGTTCCAGGCTTACATCTGCCAAGTGGGCCTTTCCTAAAGCTGGGTAAACTTTATTCTTACATGCTGCAAGTGTCCATATTCATCAGTTTCATTCTGTCCTTAACCATAACACCTAGCATAATATCTGTGACTAAGTAGGTAAAAACATATGCTTTTGTCATTCCCTGAATGAATGAGGAGGCCATGTCCTCAGCAGACCTATTATCTCCTCCATTGACTTCCCAGCTACTAGAAGACAGATTTTTTTCTTGGGGTCAGAGAAATGAGGGCACTTCTGTTTCTAAGAAATCTTTCCCTCACCTACTTTGTAAGTATCTTAAGCAGTAGTTCCCAACCATCCTAATGTTACAACCCTTTAATGCAGTTCCTCATGTTGTGGTGACCCCAACCATAAAATTATTTCATTGCTACTTCATCTGTAATGTTGCTACTGTTATGAATTATAATGTAAATATCTGATATGTGGGATATCTGATATATGACCCCAAAGGGATTGAGACCCACAGATTGAGAACCATTAGTTCTAAGTTCTCAAAGGAGCCAGATTTGTAAGGCCATGAAAGTTAAATATGATCAGCAATATAGTCCTCACACCTCCAGGACAGTATGCATGACCTGTTCTACTCTGAATACCCTGTTTTTCCTTATTTGATGAATTCTTACTTTTTCAATCTTAACCAAGGCATCATGTCTTCCTTGAAGTGCTCTATGATCTCCTGTCCAGTCTGGGTTAGATACTTCTACTGTTTTTGCAATTTCTGAAGCCAATTTCTGGGAGGAAACATAATAAAGAGGATTTAGAACCAAATCATTCATAATATCATGCCATATTTTCCAGTTACAGAACTCAACTTGCTGCTAAAATATCCTTGATACAGTTTGTGTTTGTCTTTGAACATATGTGCAATTGTGACTCATACCCTGAAAAAAAATTTTTTTTAATTTCCTGTTAAGGTGTTCATCTATTTTAGTGGCCGGATACTCAGTTCATATTTTTCTATTTACATGGTTAATTGGTTGCTTGTGCAACCTGATCATATTCTGAACTTATTCCACCTGGATTTTGTGGCTATTTTAGATTCAAACCCTAAACAGGTATCTGCTGGCCTACCTCTAGTTCCTATTGGAACTTCATCATTGTACAAGATTCGAGAAATATATATACATATATATATATATATATATATATAAACATTTAGAGTTTAAAAAAATCAATGTAGACATGTCTTTAAGAGACACAAACTAGAAACACATGTTGTAAAGTATATCATATTTCTTCTTTCCAAACTTTGGTGCATAATTCCTTGTTTTATTAATGCATACAATACCATTAAATAATCCTTTGATGGAATCTTAGGGAAAATTCACAGTACTTGGATTTCAATAACATATTTAAAATTAACTTTATGCATCACTGATGATATAAAGCCATTTCTCTTCCATATACTACCCACGTCAGTCAGAGGCATCCATAGAGATGCCTTCTTCTAAGACCCCATAAAGTAAAAAAAAAAAGCAGATCAATCATGATGGTTAAGTCTGCTGTTGTCACTTCAAATCCAGTACCTTTGTAATGTTTTTTTTATCATGGAATGTAACCTGTTTATTAACACATTTTTGTTTTCATTTGTAGCTCTTCTTAGTTATAGGGATGTTTTGCCTGCTTCTCTGTCTGTGCACCATGAGCATGTCTGGTGATAGCATAAGCCAGAAAAGAGTGTCGTCAGATCCCCTGGAACTAGAGTTATGGATGATTGTAAACCAATAACTGAGTGCTGGGGATCAAACTCAAGTCCTCTGCAATAGCAAGGGGCCAGCCATCTCTCCAGACCCATTTTTAAACCTTTTGATATAGAGTATATGTTGGAAGGTCATGCTTTGAGTTACCAGTTCTTATTTAATACTTAGGAAGATTTTTTTGACTTTATATAGTTAGACTATTAAAACTCAGGTCAGTATTTGATAATTGTATTAAATGTCCTTTAAAATCTATAAGCCTGAAATGAGTATATGTTTAAAGAAATCAGCCACATTTCTAAAAAATATCTGCCCAATAGCCAAGTAGTGTAATAATATTTAAATTGATAAATGAAACTTACAATTTTTTCTGCTTAACCAACTAGAGTTATGAAAATGAGTAGACACAAAATTCAGAGGGTAATTTAAAGTATAAATATACAAAACTCAACCTTTGCCATGGTGAATAAAAACAAAAAGTCTAGTGTCTTCCAACTTTACAGAGTATGTTGCAACTCTATAGCAACAGAAATTGTATGACATTTCCTTATGAGAGCAGCTGTACAGCTGGTTTTCAACAAGCCTGGTGTGGTGTTCAGTAAAGTGAAAGGGCTTGGGCTGTTTGATGCTTTTGAGCTGGCATTCTACCAAGAAGAAAAGTTGGGTGCTTTTTTTTCCATCTTATGTTTGTGTGATATTGCTGTTTATAATTTAAATGAACATCCTTTTACAATTCTCATGTGGTCTATTTCTGAACAAGATATTAAAAAATGAATCCAAATGCTTTTACATCTACACACTATATTGCTGAACAAATTATTTATGGAGGCGAGGGAAAGATAAAGTTGCTTTTAAAAGTCCTTTAACATATCAGTTTGATAACTAGCAAAACACCTTTACAGCCATTAAATATTTACCAAGACTTGGCTTTAGGCAAGGGGGGCAGTTTAGTGCACCAAATTTGGCTCTCTGCAATGCCATTGATTAGCTATCAGAAGGACAGAGTTAATAAGTAACTTTAAGTATTAAAGAGTGCTCTACATTCTTGTCAAACCTTTTCTCTGAAGATGGCCTTTAAAAAAGTCAGTTACAACCAGCATTTGCCCCACCAATGATTACACAAGCACAGCTCTGGAAGAAATAAAGGCCAGGCCAATCAGTTGAGCAGTGCTTAAGCAATCCTTCCTAGTGACTGTTGTCATTGCCGCTGGACTTTAGAACTGAACATGTTTACATTTAATTAGAAAGGACACACAGTTTACAGCACAGTAGCTATCAATATCGGATCAGAATTGATTTCCGCTTTCTCTCCAGTGATTGCTTCCTTCAAGCTAATTAAAAAAAGGCATATAACCAAATGACTCACATAAATTTTAAAGCAAAGTAAACAGTATTCCCTTGAGAGCCAAACAAAAGTAAATAGCATTCATCCTGATTATTAGCTAAGTTTTTTAAAGAATTCTGATGCTTATAAATGTGTTGTAAGTTGTGTTTTAGCGTTATCAGCCTGGTGATATGCAAGTGTTTCCCTTTGAAGAAACCTCAGTGAATTGCTTTACCTCATATCTCAGCTCTAGAAGAAACAATAGCCTTAGTTTTATCTTTACAATCCCTAAAACATGGAGATAAGTGAGTCTGAAGCTTGGCCTCACTTTGTCAGGTTCTCAGTTTTCACATATTATACAGAAAAAAAAAAAACATGGAAACTACAATAACAAAGAAGTTAATTTTTTTTTTTTTAGTAAGGGCCATAGAACATGTATTTTAGTTGCTAAAATTAGACACTATCCGGCTATGAATGATTAACAGGTTTTTGTAATCACCACAGACAAATTTATTTTTTAATTATAAAAAAAAATGTTTCTTTTCATTCTCTGATCTGTTGGGAAAAGACTGTTGTTCAGTCTCACTGGCTATTTATAATATTTATAATATTTTGCTGATTATATAAACTTCTGTGAAAAAATGGGAAAATGGGACAAAAGTAGAGGTCTCCTCACAGGAGAGCATGTCGCAGCCTTCCTTCTTCCTTGTGTATGGTATCTGCCACACATACCACACCTCCCTTGGAAGGCCATAAACACAAGAAAATGCAGAATGATTCAGATTGAACGCAGCCCTTAAGAAATATTATTTGACTACTTTTCAGGTGTTTAGTAAGCATTCTGCCAAGTACTACAGATAAAACAGTGAGTAGAACTTTTGTAAGATAAAGGATGTGCATGTAGCAAATGGTGGAATGCACAATTAGCATTAAGGAGGCTCTGGGTTGAGTCCCTAGCACCTCAAAAATAAAATAAAAGTAAACCTAAGAGATTAGATTTTTCTCTGTTTTAGTTGCTATTATACATTATACTTGTGTTTGTGTAGTTGTTCAATAAATAGCCAATGAATACTCCCTTCAAAAATTACTTCACAACAAACAAATGTTCACTGAGCCTACAGGCAGGTCTCCAGAAGCGCTTGCTCTCAGCACTCCAGGGCAACTTCTGAAACCAAGTGATGTTGCTGTTGCATCCCTCAGAGGCAGTCCACTCAGGGTCTCCCAGGTCCTCAGAGACAGTCCACTCAGGGTCTCCCAGGTCCTCAGAGGCAGTCCACTCAGGG
>CAJQZJ010036667.1:0-33707 GCA_907164525.1 Lophiomys imhausi
GCAGTCCACTCAGGGTCTCCCTGGTCCTCAGAGGCAGTCCACTCAAGGTCTCCCAGGTAGACTAACTCATAAAAGAGTTTCAGTGTTCACTTTTCTTGATTTCATTTCATTTTTTAAATCTTAGGCTCTTGGTTACTCTTAGTGCTCACAAAGCAGCCAACCTGTAATTGACATCGTTTACTAAATGTTTACTGTATTTAAAAAACATAAATATGAAGGGCTTAGATACTTCACAAAGACTCTTATCAGCCATAAAGACACAAAATTAAGATTTGCCTGATTTGGGGTAAGGAATCATGAGTTAGTTCACTTATTCCACAGATATTAACTGAAAAACACTTTCTTGGTAGTAGATTATTATTAGATATTTAAAAAGGAGAAATTTTGATTTGGAGAATTTTTTTTCCTAATACAATCTATTCAATGTGAAACCACATGAGAGAGTCACCTAGCAGGCCCCATGATATGGATGCCGGGATTCAAATTCTAGATCCTAGATGGAAGAGTAAGCACTTTCACTATGGAGCCATCCCTCCAGCCATTTAATTTATATTTCTTAAGGAACCTCATATACAAAGTGAGATGGAAAAAAAAATGTGTAGGTAGGATGGGGTCAGGGTTGTAAGGAAATTGAAAGATATTCATTCTGACTGAAGTTTTATGGATGCATATTTGCAGGATGAGAAATGAGCTAAGGAGTGATTTGGGAGAAATACGTTATTATCTGTGCTTTAAAAAACTCACTCAAATCAATAATCAAGGAGCAGACTATTACAATAATCTACTTAAAAATAATACAGATGTTCTATGTAAAGATAGCAGCAATATATATATAAGAATGTGAATGGAAAAGATAAAAAATAAGAATGAAAAGAAATTGAAAGATGAATGGGGGTTTTAAGTGTAAATCAGCATAAATGATTAGTTTGTAACTTGATACATATTCAAGATGACACATCGATTTAGAGTTTGAAGGACAGAGAGGATGACTGTGACATAGAAAATGATAGGAGAAGAAAAAGCTCATTTGAGAAGGGTATAAACTGAGGTCATGAGTTCACATCCAGACATTGTGTGGTAGAAGTTTATAGAGCAGACAGTTGACAGCATCTTCAAGGTGTTTGTACAGACCTGATGCTTAGTGCAGCCATCTGCACCTGAGAGGAATTTGCCATGTTATAGATGATTAACTGAAGGACTGAGAATGAAGTGATCCAAGCAAGATGGGTAGGAAGAGAAGGTACCAGCAGTCAAAGGGCAAGTAGAGGAGAAGAAGACTCTCCGGGAGACTTGAGAAGCTTTGGGAAAGTAAACAGAAACCAGGATGAATTGAATTGCAAAGTAGGGAAAGAATGCATTTCCAGAAAGAATTGGCTCCAGGTAGGTGAGGTAGATAAGGCTTGAAAAGGGTCTTTATGTTTAGCCGATTCAATAGCATACCACACAGCACAAACTGCAGTGCCTTAAAATAAGGTTGATGTGAAGGGAGCAACCATAGAGCTGGATTCTAAATAAGATTTTCCTAACTAGGTCCTAAAGAAATCCTGTTTTATGCCAAACTACTATCTGGGGAGTTTAGTAACTTTGAATTCTGATATGTAACAACAAAAATTACCATAGATACTCTGGTTCCGGTAACAAAAAATGAGTTTTGTACATTTGGACTCTAGTATGTTCTCATCTCATCCAGCTGAGATCCCAACAGCTGACCCATTCAGAGGAACAAATTAAAGTTTATCTGTGAGAGAGAGGAGTAGAGTCTAATGAATAATTGCAACCCTGTTAGCTCCATAGAAGATCCATAACTAGTACAGAATCTAAAAACAAATCTCATTACCCTCCCTTTAAAATCTTTCAGTAAGCATTTCATTTATTTCTAAATAAAGAACAAATCCTTTACATAGCTTATCACTAGCCACATTTCAATGATCTCTTCACACTAACCTACTTGGGCTTCATGTAGCTTGTCAGCATACTTTCTTTTAAACTTTTGCATATATGTCACTACTTTTCTGTATCCCAAGAGTTTTGATAAATTGTATTTTCATGTTTACTTTGTTCCAAATATTGTCTTTTTATTTTCTTTGGACCCCATGCATTCTGAGTTTTGTTGTCTAATTCTCCAAATGTTTTTTCCAGCATGTTTGTGTATTAATTTTTATTTTAATCACATAATGGTTTAAGGGCATATCTTATAACTTCTGTTCTTTTAATTTTACTAAGGTATGTTTTTTTGGCCCATACTACCATATGTCTTGGCAAATGTTTCACCTAAGCTTGAAAAGCATGTGTAATCTGCTGTTGCTAAAATTATTCTATAAAAGTAAACTCTGTGTTTGTAAATGATGACTTCAATGGCTATTAGTTTCCAGAAAGAGTAACAATTTCAAACACTGGTGAGGATGTAGAGAAGAGTCAAGTCTCAGAGCCTGTTGGTGGGTGGGATTGCCATTTATTTTTGGTTGTGAGCCTAGCCTTTAATGGCTAAGCCATCTCTCCAGCCTGGGATTGTCATTTATTTATAGCCATATAGAAAACAACATGGAAGTAACTAAAAAACAAAAATAATTAAACTAAAAAATTTGGAAATTGTTGTCAGTGGTCAGATAGATGAAGAAAATGTGGTATGTATATGCAGTAGCATATTGTTTTGCCTTGTAAAAAGGCTTATCTTATTGATGACAACATAGATGAATATGGAGGCTGTTACAGTAGATGAAACAAGCTAGACACAAACAGAGAATACAGAATACTCTCATTTACAAGTGGAATCTTAAAATCTGAATTCAGAAGCACAAGACAGAATGATGGTTATAAATAACTAGAAACTGGAAATAACCCAGATGTCCCTCAACTGACGAATGGATTAAAAAATTGTGGTACATTTACACAATGGAATACTACTCAGCTATCAGAAACAAGGAAATCATGCAATTCGCAGCCAAATGGGTGGAACTAGAGAAGCTCATCCTCAGTGAGTTAACCCAGACTCGGAAAGATGCACATGGCATCTATTCACTTATAATTGGATTTTAGCCATGTAGTACAGGACAACTATCCTACAACCAACACACCAAAAGGATTGGGAACATAGACTCTGTCACCTATTAATGGGTCAGTTTTCCCTAGGGGTGCTACCATGTAGGCCCCCAGTGCAAGAGGAAGCTCTTAGCCCTCATATGACTGTTGAACTGAGAGGGGATGATTTGTAGGGACACTCCACATCGGAGGAGTGGGATGAGTGGGAGAGGGAGGAGAAGGTGGGAGGGTGTAACCGGGAGGGGTGGAGAGAGGGTACTATGATGGAGATGTAACTTGAAGTAATAAATAAACATTATAAAAAAAAACAAAGGGACTAACGTTTCAGATAGATAATCTGAATTAATGAATTCTGAATGTAGTTTAAATAATATAACTCTACAGTTAAAAATACTGCATGAGATACTTGAAATTTCTTTTTTTTTAATTTATTCATTTGTTGCTTCAGGTTACATCTACATCATGTTGTCCTCTTTCCCCCCCTTCCCAGCCCCTCCCTCCTACCCTCTACCCCCTATTTCTAAAGATAGGAGATTTCATTCTTCTGAAAGTAATTGAATGGGAAAAATATTCTTAGAGAAATGTCATACTTCTGTGGGTGGTGAGTGTCCTTGCTCTTGGTAAACTCTTAACTTTTCATATCTACAAGATGAGTAGTGACAGTCACTGCAGCTCCATACATTGGTGATAGGTATCTTCTTCTTCTTCTTCTTCTTCTTCTTCTTCTTCTTCTTCTTCTTCTTCTTCTTCTTCTTCTTCTTCTTCTTTTCTCTCTCTCTCTCTGTCTCTCTCTCTCTCTGTTGTTGCGGGTTTTTTTTTGTTTTGTTTTGTTTTTTGTGCTTCTGTTATTTCCTCCCACATTGCTTTGCATCTGTTTTACTGTTTTAAGGTTCCTGAGGAGGAGCGTTAGAGTGCTGGGTTAATACATTTAGGTTTCCTAACATGTGCATTTAACGCAGCGACCTTTGCTCTTGGCACTGCTTTAGTTTTGCCTCAGATGTTTCTGTGTGCTGCACTCTTGTTTCCATTAACTTCTGTGTTTCCTTTAAATTCTCTTGGAAATTCCTTTTTTCACTCAGAAGTTATTTAGACATATGTTTTAATTTCCAGATGTTTGGTAGTTTCCTGGTAACTTATAAAACTTAGGGAGATGAGACTAGAGATACAGTTCAGTAGGAAAGAGAATTAGCTGTTCTTCCAAAAAAACTTCAGTTCCCAGCACCTCTAAGACAGCTCACAACCATCTGTACCTCCAGTCCCAAGGGATCAAATTCCTTCTTCTGAAGTGTGGTACATCTACACAATGGAATACTACTCTGCTATCAGAAACAAGGATTTCATGAAGTTTGCAGGCAAATGGGTGGAACCAGAAAAGATCATCCTGAGTGAGCTAATGCAGACCCAAAAAGACACATGCGGTATTTACTCATAAGCGGATATTAGCCAATACATACAGGATCACCATGCTACAATCCACAGACTCAAAGAAAGTAAGTATCAAGGGGCGTTCAAGGGATGATGCTTGAATCCCTCTAAGTAAGGGAGATAAAATAGATGTTGGAAGTGGAGGGAGAGAGGTGTCTGGACAAGAACCCAACATTATTGCTATCTGAGAAACCTTGTCCAGGAGATAACCACGCAAAATTCAGTGAGTCTTGCGGAAAAGTTAGGAGAAGATTTGAGAAAGCTGGAGGGCTCAAAGACTCCACAAGAAGACCCACATACCCAATTGACTCAAAGGGGCTCAAAGAGACTGAACCACCATGCAAAGAGCTTGCAAGGACTGACCCTAGGCCCATTACGTATATGCAACTGATGGACTGTTTGGACCTCAAGTGGATCCCCTAACAATTGGAACGGGATCTTTCCCAGACTTGGACAATGTTGCTTCCCTCTGGAGCTCATTTTCCTAGCATAACTGCCTTATCTTGCCTCCATGGAAGAGGAGACACTTAGTCCTGATGCAGCTTATTGTGCCAGAATGGGTTGGTACTGAGGTGGGGGGGTTGTGGAGGAAGTTGGTGGGAGGGTGGGACTGGGAGGAGGGGATAGTGAAGGATAGGGATTGGAATGTAAAATAAAAACTTAAATAAAAAAATGAAAAAAAAATTCCTTCTGTTCTCCACAGGCACTGATGCATACATGAGTTTCACATGTGTAGGCAAAACATGCACACACATAAAATAAAAATAAAGGAAATATTAAATAATAAATAAATAGAACCTAGAGTACCATAACTCTCTGTTGCTACTGCCTAGTTTGATTCCATTTTTGTTAGCTTTAATTCTTTTAAATTTCTGAAATTTTTTTGTAGCCCAAGATATTGTCTATCACAGTATATGTTCTGGGGTCATTGGAAAATAATGTGTGTCTAGTTGCTGTGTACATCTGTGAGTGTTCATTATATGCTGGTGTTCAATGATGTTGAGTTATTCTGTACCATTTAGTTGTTTTGCCTAGTTGAGAGTATTACTTATATTTCATTATAACACAAAATATTCTCTCTGAGATAATTAAAAAAACATTTATTTATTTGTTTATTTGTTTGTTTGTTTGTTTGTTTATTATGTATACAGTATTTGCTCTACATATATGCCCGGGCAGATCTCAATGTAGATGGCTGTGAGCCACCATGTGGTTGCTGGGAATTGAACTCAGGACCTTGGGAAGAACAGCCAGTGCTCTTAACCTCTGAGCCACCTCTCCAGCCCTCTCTGAGATAATTTTATCTTGTTTCTTTCAATTAAATCAGTTACAACAAAGAGGAAACAACAGTGACATCAGCAGCCATGCTGAATAGATTTTCATCCCTCTGTATATTATTCAAAATTGAAGCCTGCTAGAGTACAAGCTAACTGCCCCCAAAATAAGTAAAGTAAGCTATACTTTTCTCAAAAGGGCCTTTCAAGAAAACTATATTCTATTATATTAATTAATATATTAACTAGTATATTAACTAATGCAATTAACCAGAAAGTAAAGGCAGGCACTCTCCTCTCAACAAGGTAGCACATATTTTTGCTTTTCATACTTAGCTTTGGTTTTATTTACTCTGTAATACAAACCAAACCTGCCACTTTTTTAAAAAAGAAAGATTTAAGGATGTTATCAGTAGCTGAATAAAGGTTGAAGAAACTGGTTTACTTCTCCTGGTTCATGAAAAACTTGTAGCAACAGGCTCTTGTTTTCAACAGTGTTTACAAAATAGCTGAGTAGTGAATAATATGTTGTACAAAGTCAACTAGATATAAATCATAAAAATTTCACAAGTAAGAATGCCTTTTCTTTGCCAGGACTTGTGCTAAGAATTTTTACCCTTAAGATCACTATATTTGATTCTCCTTTGAACTAATGAGATTTTTCTCATTGTTTTGGAGTGAAAGAAGTTAATTCAGAGAGGAAAATACTTTCCCCAGGTTACACAGTAGAGGACAAGAATAACGCTGAACCTTTCTCTTCGACACAGTACAAGCCTGCACTGTTTCTTCTGTATCACAGTCGGCAATCATGAAGTAATAGGTTGGATGGCTGTTATCAGGAGCTGTACTTCACTATCTAGCATTTCTGCCCCTTTCCCACTAAATGATTGTTCCAGGGCTATGGTTTTAACAATTAAAAATATCTTTAAACGCTGAAAAATGAGTTTGGGGGGACAAAATTACTCCAAGTCTAGAAGCGTTGCACTGAGGAGGTGGTTCAGTGGCTGAAGTACTACTGCGCTTGCTTGAGGATCTCAGTTAGAGTTTCCAGAACTTCCCAGTACCACACCAGTGCTCCTCCGGCAGTCTGAGAATTAGAGAACAGCTGGTCTGGCTTACACCATGGCAAATGACAAAAGGACACTGTCTCAAACAAGGCACTCCAGTGAGGACAGTCATTTGAAGTTGTCTTCTGACTTCCACACGCATACCATGGCATCAGGACAAATGAACACACACGTCATAAATACATACACAACGTGCATACATTCACATGAAGATTTAAATAAACAAAAGAACTACTAGTCCATATTGCCTTACCTCTATAAACCCTCTTACAAACCCAAACTATTTATCCGATTAACAGTTTATACAGATCCCACTGTTTATTAAGCAATTAATGCAGGATAAATGAAGTGTAGACTGAAGGGCTAAGTGATGCTTGTAAAGAGGTGAGTGAGTGAGATGTTCTCCTCAGGACTTGAATAATACACCATGGAGAAAAGAGAAGAAAGACATCAGAAAAGTAGCCGAAATATGATGTAAATGAAAATGTGCAAATGGGCAAGAACCTCAGCTAAACCCATGTGTGACATTAAAATTGAGAGTGTGACAACCAAGAAGTGACAAGTCAAGGAGAACATACACTGCATGAAGATGTGTGCTGTTTTGTGGTCATGGGCCTGATTGTACTCAAATCCTTTAAGCTGAAGCAGTACAGAGTAGGGGTCCAGGAAAATTCTGGGGCTCTGGACAGAGACAACCAGGAAACATCTAAACAGAGAGGAAAAGCCCCACAGAAAGGAAGTCTAACCCAGGTGTAGTAACACATGACTGTAATCCCAGGTCTGAGAGGACTGCAAGTTCAAAGACAACCTGGACTGCATAGCAAGTTCTAGGGTAGCATAAAGCACAAGAGTCTGGCTACATAAATAAATAAATAACTCACAAAACAAAGCCTACAGCAGAAGTCTTGCATGCCACTTATTGGAGAAGTGCCCACTGAGAGACGTTTTCTACCTTGATCCTCCACTGTATTCAATATAGTGAACAGGAGATTATTCCGTTTTATGAATTAAAATTTAAGGATGTGAAGTAGGACCATGTTATTTGTCTCATAACTATGACAAAACACCTTAAGAGAAAAAGGGTTTATTTTAACTGTCCACATTCAAAACAGTTCTTCCCACCTCAGTTAAATTTTCCTGGAAACACCTTTGCAAATAAGCCCAGAAATTTGTTTTCTACATAATTCTAAATCCTGAGAAGCTGGCAGTCGAGATTAACTATCAAAGATACTTAGTAATATTTTAAAGACTCATTTTTATATTGGATAACATTAAATCATTAAGGTTATATAATTTCAAAACTGAAATGTGACTTAGCATCTTATTTATTGTATGACATTCCCTTTGTTGCAAACAGGAAATATTTACTTACACTCCTATGTGATATTGGTCACATGCTTTGAATTTCTCTGAGTTATTCAATTCAATGACTGTTCTTCTATCATTTTTCTTACTATAACTTAGTTTATTCCCTTACCATTTAAGGGTCATTAAGTTGTGATGCTTCTGCTGTGCCAAAAAATACATCTGGAAATAAATAGCCTTTAATAAAGATTATATACAATAGGACACCCTGAAGAAAGCTAGATAGTAGAGTCCTAGTTTTATGTAGAATAGAACAGTATAAGACAAAAAGAGCACTACAGATGTTTATAAAGGCTCATATGCTGAGAACATATTCTCTTTAGTTTACTTTTTACTCTCCCTATTTTGGGTTCATATAGGAAAATTTCTTTTAGAAGTATAAACATTTTAATTTTTGAGTTTTTAATGAATATGTCCTCATAAAGTAAAATAGACCTTAAAATTAACATTTACCTAAAATTGACTGTGTAATTAACAGTGGAATATTAGTATATTGTCACTGGGATGTAAACTACAAAATAAGAAGGAAAGATATTACAATAAGTTATAAAGTCTACAAGAGTAGGATTGTGAGACACTAGCAGAGAAAACATCAAAATTTAAATCTTAGTTTCCCCTGGGGACTATGGCCTCTGTCTGCCATGGGCTTTTGAGTAAACTTATAATACCAAAATCATGTGTGTAGTCCTTCTTATGAAGTGGGCCTCTAATCCAAAGAGCAGTTGGTTGCCCTTGTAACATTCATGCCATTATTGCACAAATAGGTGCATCTTGCCTAGAAAGTTGGTATTGCAGTTCATAAGTTCACAACTAGGTAGATCCATTGATGCCTCCTTTCTGTCTTCCCCAGCTGACTACATAGTACCTCCCTGAACTATAAAAGCTGACAGAGAATATTCTTCAAGCTTAGTTCTAGCTACATTTTTTAATTTCATATAACCAGGGTAGGTGATATATTCAGCTATAGGGTCTTATCATATAGTGGGCAAACAAAAATAAAATGGCTAAAGCTTGTATTGTTTAGGGAGCCTCATGAGCCTTCCCTGACCAACATCTCATAAGGATGAGTAACACACTAGGCAATGAGTTCTTTTTTAATAACCCATAGCTTTTAGAAGGAGCTCTTTAAAGCCACTCAGGGTGTCTCCATTTCCCAATGTTTGTGTGTGTACATCTCTGTGTGTGTGTGTGTGTGTGTGTGTTTGATTATAAGATAGTAGCTTCCATATGGCTTTTTCATATCACCTTCATTTTCATTAATCTGGCCCCTAGTGTTTCCTGTCCCGCCACCTCCTCCCCACTTACACTTCTCCACTCTCAGTTTTACGTCTCTCTACTTTCATATCACCCATGCTTTATTATCCCCTTTCCCAATAGCTTATTTCTAGATTTCTGGCCTCTGTGTTTATTTATTCACTTTACATTCTGATTGTAGACCCATTTCTCCCCTTCTCCAGGTCCTACTCTCTTCCTCCTATCACCCCCCTCTTCTCCTCAAAAAAGCAGAGCACCCCACCCCATACCACCCCACCTCAGCACATCTAGTAGCATCAGGACTAGGAGCATCCTCTTCCACTGAGGCCAGGTATGACAGCCCCGTTAGAGAAAGTGATCAAAAAGCAGGCATCCGAGTCCAAGCCAGAGACAGCTCTAACTTTACTTGCTAGGGGACCCACATGATGACCAAGCTGTCCATTGGTTACATATGTGTAGGGGACCTAGGTCCAGTTCATGCATGTTCTTTGGTTGGTGCTTCAGTCTCTGTGAGCCCCCATAGGCCAAGGCTAGTTGACTCTGTTGGTCTTCTTTTGGAGTTCTTATCCCCTCCGATTCCTTCTATCCTTCCTCCCCACACACTCTTCCACAAGTCACTCTGCCCTCCACCTAATGTTTGGCAGAGTCTCTGCTGCATGGAACCTCACATAGGACAGTTATGCTATGTACCTGTCTGCAAGCACAGCAGAGTATCATTAAAAGTGACAGAGGTTGGCTCTCTCCCATGGGGTAGGTCTTAGGTTCTACAAGAACTCTTAAGTTGAACACACAAAATTAGAGATTTGAAGACCCAGACACATGGCCATCGTTTGTTTTTCTGTGCCTGGGTTGCCTCACTTTGTATAATTTTTTTCCAGTTTCATCTATTTACCTGCCAGTCCCATCCATTGTATATATGTACCACATTTTCCATTATCCACTCATCAATTGGTGAACATCTATACTGATTCCACTTCCAAGTTATTATGAATACATCAGCAATAAATATGGATGAGCAAATATTTCAGTAGTAGGATATAAATTTTGTTGAGTATATGCCCAGAAGAGGAATAGTCATGTGATAGTCTATAGTTGTATTTTTAGCTTCTTGAGGAATTCCCACAGATTTCCATAGATACTGGCTTCATGACTTTTGTACTCACACTAACAGTGAATTTAAATCTGTTGTTTAGCTATACTGACATATGCTCAAACTGTCTTCTAAACTGTGTGTATGTGCGCGCATGCACTTAAACACATAGATAACTACAACCTTAATCAGAGAAACTCTAGTGAACTGTGGACGTTACAGGCACTTAAGGCTACACAAGTACAGGAGTAAGTGACAGTTGAGTGTTCAGCACTAAACAAGGCATTTAATATCATCCCCTCCTAGGTTAAGGGAGCATTGCAGAAGAAGGAGTAGAAAGAATGTAAAGGCTGGAGAGTAAGAAAAGGGACTGCAAAATGTTGTATTGGCAAATGCCAAATTCTGAACAATACAGGGTCATTATAATAACAACCTCTCAACAACTGCAGATGATTACACTGGATCTGCAAAACAGTGGGTGATGGCCACTCCTGAACTATTTCCTACTAATAGATGGGGGGAGCTATGTACCCACAGGCGACTCCATCAGATGGACCTGAATAAACTAAGTGTTCTCAAAACAAAACCAAATTCAATGTCTTGCGTCTGGGAAAGGGACAGGGTAGAGAAAATGAGGTTGATAAGAATAGAAGGAAGATAAGAGAAGGTGTCGGAGAGAGTAATATGTGCTTGTATGAAATTGTCAAAGAGCTAACAAAAGTAATCATTTTGGAGAGTCTCAAAAGCTTGTCTGGGGAAGCCATATTTAGACTGGGACTTCCCTGATGAGTGGAAGCTTGTCATGCAGATGCATAGAGGGGAAGCAGTGCAAACTAATGCCTTGGGCAGGAAGAGAGCTTTCTGTGTGAGAAATTAGTGGAAGGTTGAAGTAGACTGGCCAGATAATGAAGAGATATGTTGATGTGGCAAGCAGGGAGGAGTAAGTGTGCAGGGGGAGCAGGAGGGGGTCTGTGGATTCAAGTGCAGCCTCTGTTAGGGGAATGGGATTGAGTAAATTACCTGCCTCTCTTTGGATTTCTTCATAAAACAAAGTAAATAAGGTTATTCACAAAGGTTGTTTGCAGGCATAGTGAGTTAAGATATATAATTTGTTATTTTTAGGGAAATTTTTTCAGAGTATATGAGATGCCATTGCAGGTTATTAAGTGATACCACTTTTAAAAGATCACTGTAGCTACTGCTTCTGCTTGAATAACTTTCTGGTGGAAGGTGAATGTTTGAGAGACAATTTGAATACTGAGTAGCCTTTTGGAGCTAGGATGTAAAGGGTCCAATCACATATCCATCTGTACATCATTCTAATTTTACACGGGATAACCAATTGACCAGAGTTTAGCAACAGTCTCTATTATTAGGGATTAATTTAAATCCCGAAATGATTTCTTTTGATATGTCAACTGTCTTTGTTTCTACACGGTATCTACCCCACAGTGAGAACACTAAAAAGGCTTATCTGTAACTTGAAAAGAAGAAATTTATAATCACTTTCATTTGAACAGTTTTAGATGAAGCATCAGACCAGTATTATGCCAGTCCTGAAGTTCTCCAAGTAGCTTTTGCAGCTTTAAGAATTATATTGCTTTCATTCATATTATCAGTTTGTGTTATATAGCTCAGTGGTTGTACTTCCAACACTTCAGTCGACATTTCCTTTGTATGCATATACTGGAATGATTTTATTTAATAAAAAAAAGAACATCTCCTATGCGGATTTTAAATTTCCCTTATTAAATATTTATATTTTCAAAATGTCTTTATTTAATTGAGTGAGGTCCTGGGTGCCATTTCAAAATAACCTCAGGTGGTGGGTGTAATGACATATCCAAGATCTGACCTTTAGCATTTTAGGATTCTATTTGTCTGCATTTTCTTCTGCATTCATTTAGTCTTAATTTATATGCTCTTTCTCCATATCACTTAATGGATAGGTGTATTTATCATAAGATTCATTAACCATAAAAATATATACCAGGACGTATATCATCTGACTAGTGATTTTACATCATTCATATTTCTGCTGTGGCAAGTGGAAGAGTGTAAGGCTGATGGGTATTTGCATAAACCTCTTTCATTCTCATTTAGTGCTTCAGTAGGGCATGGATCTTCTAAACTTATGTCCCTTCTCATGTCTTTGCAGTCAGTTTATTATATTTTTTGTTTATCTAGAAATACTTTATTTTTCTATTTCTGTGACATTGCTTTGAAAGAAAATTGAATGTAATATTTACACTGACATAATTGAATTAATATTTACAGCATCTTTCTGTGTGCTTTGATAGCATAGATAATCAGTTTTCTGTATAGCTTCTAGCCTAGTAGCACAGTCAAAGAACAATGATCAATTATAATAATGTTATAAAAAACTGTTTACATTTGGTCATTTAAGTATTTCTATATTGATTTTTAGAAATGGGGATTCTAAATGAAGCTTTTTTTTATTAAACAAATCATTGAACTTTCAGCCCACATTTTTTATATTTGTATTTTTATATTTTTGTAGTTTACACAAATCATTATCTCAAGAAGAAAATTTGAAGGATCAGTTTAACCACGCCCTTAGTACCTATGAAGAAGCCTTAAGAAACAGAGAGAGGGTTGTTTCCATCACTCAACAGCAGAACGAAGAACTGGCCACCCAACTTCAACAGGCTCTGACCCAGAACACAAACATGGAATTACAGCTTCAGTGTGCTGTGGAGGCCTCCCAAGTAGCCAATGAAAAGGCTCAGAAGTAAGTAAATGATCCAAATGATCTGGCACTAATTTTAAGAGCGTGAATCATTATAAAAAAAAAAAAGAAGAAGAAGAAAAAGAAAGAAAAGAAAACACGTCCCTTTGGGAAGTAAACAATAATGTATCTTTTTGTTTGTACTATTTTCTAATGCTTTAAGGAAAAAGTCAACAAAATTAACTTTAGGTTACATATCACAACTTTTTTATGTCAATTTTTTTTGCTTGGGCCTTATTGTTACTATAATATTTATGACAAATCATACATGATAAATGAACTTGATTAGTTCATGGAGACACTCCCACACTGAGAGGCAATGGTATTTGCAAAGAAGAGAGACAGTCAGGTTACCACCAGCTGTACTCACTGAGCTTCCCTGTCATGTTCCTGAAGTTCAGATCTTCTGTGACCTTGTTCTCTGAGGCCTCTAGCTGCATTGAACCCCGTACAGAGAAATTATTTTTTTCTTTATTTTTTATTTCTTCAAGTTACATCTCAATCGCAGTCCCCTCCCTATTCCCCCCTCTAGCCCCACCCTCCCACTCTAAACCCCCTATCCCTTTCCCCCCCTTTTTTTAAGTTTAAGGTATATCTTATTTCCCCCTACAGTTTCCCCTTTCAGTCCACAAATAATTATATCTTCAGTCGAGAAATAATTATAAATTTCAGAGTTTTTTATATGCAAGCACTTCATTGCTATATAACTAAAATTCCCCAAAACAATGGTTCCTTGAGACCAGTTAAGTCTCAAAAAAAAATGTTGGAAATGTCAATTTTTAATCTCACCAGCTGGCATTATTATATTTTAAAAGAAACGTCTTTTGTACACCAGAAAGTGTAAATAAAATCATCTCAGATAATATATTAGAATGGGTAGTTTTAACTATTGAACAAACATATTATCTTTATTTTATACATTTAAACACAAACAAATAAAATCTTTTTAATAGAATGCTACCAATCTGGTGATAAGTTTAAGTACAACATGTTATATATAAGAACTAAATGTTGAAATTACTTCTCAAATCTTTTATTATTATTTCCAACAAGACCTAGATGAAGTATTATCAGCTTTCTTTTTATTCTATTTATTTTATTAGCCACAGATTATATAGTACATATCTTCATTGTGGTTATATGAATATTAGCCTGTGCATTCTAGGTGATTTTTAGGAAGGTTATCCTCTGAAGAGACAATGAATAAAACTATGTGATATGGGCTTAGGATGCTCTATACAGTCTAGCAAATTCTTTGAAAATATATAAATACTTTATCCAATATAAAATTCAAATGAAAGAGGTCTCTTTTTCCTTCACAACCAAATCTCTTGAATAAATGATCAATAATACTCTTTCATTTTTCAATACCTATATTTTCTTCTGCTGTTCATTATGTTGTTGGCAACTGGTGAAACAGTTCTCTATAAGATTAAAAGTAATTTCCTAATTCCAAAGTTCATGGCACATATAACCATATTCTTATTATACAACTGATATGCAATCTTGATAAAAATAAAGATGTGCTTACATGATTAATATAACATAGTAATTTCAAAACAGGCTTTGGATTAAAGATATGTAGGTTTGTACTTGGAGTTTATTTTAAAGCTTCATGCTAATTTCGCAGTGACATGCCTTCCTTTGCCATGTTGTAGGCACTAGTATTGTAAGATATACAAAGCTGTTAGACACTGCCTATTCCATATTTCCTCCTGTCATCTCAGTCTATACTGCACTGTTTCATTCCTCAGAGGGGATCTGCCTTCTCCAGACTAAATGCCTGTGCAAATGTTGATCTCTCTACTTAGAGCCTTTTGCTGTCCCTGCCAACCTCCTGGAGAACATTGTTCATCCCATGAGTCAGCGTAGCATTGAGCATAGGGAAAATGGGTTCCGTGGTTAAGTTCAATAGTTCTGGATTTCAACCCTGCTTTCCTACTAATTGCCTAGGAGATTTGAGGCATATTTCTTGCCCCATAAGTAATTCCTAGATCAGGTTTGACAAAAAAAAAAAAAAAATCTGGCTTTGCAGACTGCCTTCTTATAAAGAGTAAATTGTATAACATATAGATGCCTAGTGTAGTGCCAGGACTACCAGAAATATTCTAATATATTACATTATTAATAGCATAGAATCCATCAATATAAGATCAGTTATACTGTATCTTCTCCACAAAGTTGTCTTCATCTTCTTAGAAAGAAAAATCTCTCTATCCTCTGTGTTATTATAATTTTTGGCATTTTAAAAAATATATTAGATCTTCTGGTCAACAATATGCCCAAATATAGTTATTGAGATATAGATATAGGTATATGCCTATGTATCTTTCCTACTAGACTATATAGCCTTTAGACATGTAAGACCTTTGGATATAGAAGTCCTAAAAGTACATGATGCATCTTACCTATTGAGTGTCAAATGGATGTTGTATTCAAATGAAAACTTGTGTTCAAAAACCTTAGAAATAAATAAATTCTGCAATATAGCTATACGATCATATAATGTTATTTAGAACTTATTAAAATTACTAAGCATTACATTTAGAAAAACAGTGAATTCTTAGAATATTTGTAGTACTGGAACTCCTTTTATCCTTAATACCATACCATTCTTCCTTATGTCATTGGGACAGGGATATATAACTCCATTTTCTTTTCTTGATTCTTCTCCACCTGTTTCTATTCCACTTCTTTTGGGGAATATATCTGCTTTAACCTTAAATAATGGCTTATTTGAAAATAGTTCTATGAAATTCAACAGAAACATATCCATTTATATAACCTCAGCCCCTACCACCTACTCAGATAACTTCCAGATAGGTGTGTCAGTTCTCACCTCTCTCATGAGATTCATCTCATAACCCCAAGATGCTGTCTCCTCTCCTGCCAATCAAGTCTTCCCCATTCTCCTTGGTTTCCCATTTCAGTTTATGGGCTTCAACAATTTCATCTCTGTCCTTGTTCTTTTCTTCTTTTTACCCTTTACATTCCTTTTGGCATCAATGTCTACTACTTTCTAAAAGTCTCCTGGCTCCGTCTGTTCTACCTTTATTAAATAATGGCATTACTTCAGCTCCTCCTTATTCCTTAATCTGGACCATGGCAAAAACATAAAAGTAGCCTTTCCACCTTGATTTCTCTCATGTTTGCCTTCCGTTCTGCTATCTCAATGGTGTGCTCTAAAACATAAATAAAATAATATTGTTCTCCTATTAAGAATTTCTCAGATATCCTTCATTCCCTACAAGTTGAAGCAAATGCAGGCCTTCCCTTATTGTTCTAATATCAATTCCTCCTGTGACCATACATTTTACATTTACTTCTAGAAGCTTCCTAAAATACATGCCTGTTGCTTCATTTTGTGAAACTTTTGTTATCCTTGGAGTAAAACTGTACCTGGTATTATACAGGTGTTTTCAAAATTTCTCTTTTGAACTAGAGAGATGTTTAAGACCATTTAGTCTTGAAGAGGATCTGGGCTCATTTCCCAGCACACACACAGCAGCTCTCAATTACCTGTAATTCCAGTCCCAGGAGATCCAACTGTGTTGGAGAAGAGTCTTGTGCACTGTGTTTTCAGATGCTGATTTCAGTGCCCTGAGATCAGGTTACTGCCCTGCCATGGGCATTGTTATTTAAGATGAAACATGTCCTGTATCCATGTGACTTGAGGAATGCTCCCCAATTTTCCCTAATTGGATAATAAAAGTTGCTGACAGCCTGTAGCTGGGCAGAGAGAGAAGTGGAAGGTGGGACTTCCTGGGAAGGAGAAAGGAACTCTAAGAAGAAAGAGGAAAGCTTTTTTTTTTTAAGGAGACATAAGAGGACATGTCTAAGGGCCTAGAAGGTATAGCTGGATAGAGATAGGTGACCACTATAGTTAACTTAGATGAGCTAGTTGAAAATCTGCCCAGACCTAAGCTTTGAACTATTAAATGGTCTTAGTGTCTTTATTTTTGTGGCTGAAGGGTCACAAGGGTCCAAATACAACACAACTCCCTTTTCTGACATCTACTGCACCAGGCACACACATGGTACATAGAAAGACATGCAGGAAAACGCTCACCCACATAAAATAAGTAGATCCTTAAAAGGTTTTTTTTTCCTATTTCATCATTATTTTCATTATTCTTTTTTTTTTTTTCGAGACAGAGTTTCTCCATGTAGCCCTGGGTGTCCTAGAACTTGTTCTATAGACCAGACTGGCCTCAAACTTGTAGATCTGGCTGCCTCCACCTCCCTAGTGCTAGAAATAAAGGTGTGCACCACCACCTCTGTAGCGCGCGTCCTCGCCGATAAGGAGCACACCACACTCAGGATTCTTCTGACAGCGTTTATTGTTCAGCTCTCTTCAGTTGACAATGGTGAGGGACCCTGAGGTCCGAAAATCCACTGCTTATATACTGTTCGGGAGGAACGCCAGGCCCTCATTGGCTCATACAGAAAACCTAATTAGCATGTTATATAAATAGTTCTGCGCAAGCGCATTGTAGTAAGTAAACACGCCCTGCGCAGGCGCGCTCAAGACCAAGCTTTTCGTGAAGAACCAGGAAGCAGGAAGCCAGCGCCATATTGTAATGGCGAAAGCGGCTCCCAACATCTCCCCCTTCTTTATTAAATTGTAGAAAGCTAAGGAGACCCTCCAAGGCTAACCCCCGTGCAATGGGAACCTGAGCCCTGGGAGCCAAGGAGGACTGTCATTCAAATATCCAGGTGCAATGGGAACCCGAGCCCACTGGATTATCAAGAGAATGTCAGTGTCTCAGTGTTTCAGCATATTCAACCAAGC
Source organism: Lophiomys imhausi (assembly GCA_907164525.1). Lineage (NCBI taxonomy): Eukaryota > Metazoa > Chordata > Mammalia > Rodentia > Muridae > Lophiomys > Lophiomys imhausi. The sequence goes on from CAJQZJ010036667.1 coordinate 18,056, forward strand.
TTGAGGGGATGCTCCTGACTCCACAGCCAGCAAGGCCTGAGCAAAACTACCTTGTCCTTATGTTGTTGCCGTCTAAATTTGTGGAGCAACCAGAGTACCAACAGCAGTCCCCCAAACAGTATACAGCCAAATGATCCAAATGAAGCAAATTCCTTAACATAAGACAGAGCCTGCTTAAGCCAAGAATACAAGTCTTTAGCAACAATAGCATCTATTCTGGTAGAATTAATATGAACAATGGCATATCTTAATTTTCTCATTGTACTGTCAAAATCAGAAGACCAATTAGTCAGAAGATAATTAGATAATTGTCTAGACAAATTTGCAGCAACAATATAATTATGGTAAGGTACAGAAGTAACACATAATCCAGTCAATTTCCATTCACAACCCAATTGAGCAAGCTGCCATAAAGCATCCATTTGTTCTTGGACCAGATCTACCCGTTGGTTAAGTATCATTATACCTCCTTTTAATTGTACATTAAGAGATGTCTGGTAATCCAATGCCTCAGCCACTGTAGAGGAAAGATTATTGAGTGTGTCTACTGTCTGTACTGACTGAGCAAGTGCTACGCCAGCAGTGGTAGCTGCAGCAGCCGCTACAGTGATTGCAGTCACAATGGCTGCTGTAATGCCAAAATCTCTTTTTTGCCTCACTAAACCCAAGGAATGAGGCGCCTCGACAGGAATTGGCACAAATCGGGGCATTCTCATAACTACAGCAATAGGATGACTGGTGGCATTCCAACATAAAGTATAATTACAAGTACTGTTGGTACACCTCAATACCTCAGACTCCTCCGATGTACTGGACACGAGCCACACAAAGGGTGGCCAAACACAGACAGGAGTGGGCTTAAAAGTAATATTGCGCTTACCCCCGGTCCACTTCACTGAGGCTTCAAAACTAGCAGAATCATTCCAACTAAAACTTGCATTCCCTACACAGCCTCCTGCAAGCATAGCCATAGGGGCTAAGTCAGCGCAACTACCATTACGCCCACACAACAACCACAAGTCAAAAGGGTTAACGTTAGTAGCCATCGTAGGACTCTGATATGTATAATTCAGTCCAGGATAAGTATAATTATAAGATGCTCCCATTTTGGGGGAAAAGGAGAACAACTCAGGGACTGCCCAAGTATAGTCCGCTGCCTGACAGCCAGTCCATGGTGGTAACTCTTCATTTCTGTTCCCCCTACACCTGGGAGCCCATCTTGGCTGAGGCCCATCGATGGTCCTATTCCTATATGCTTGCGTTGCCGGCCATACCCCAGATAAAAATGTTGCATTTGTTGAATTCTGTCCATGTCTTGGCTTGTCAAACCACGCACCCGTTTGGTTATACAGCCGGATACAGTCTACTTTCTGAGAAATGTTGGCAACTCGAACAAAGCACAAAGTTCCTTTTAGGGTAATATTACATTCTCCTTCTATGGGGCTAGTTTGAGGATCAAATGGCAGAAAAGGCACATTTAAAGAACCATTAGCGGGAACACTTGTGCATCATGTGTCACTGGTAGGGGCACTGGAAACACCGACAGGATCCCCCATCTGTCTTCTCCCAGAACCGGGGATGGCATCATCATCACCAACAGCACCGTCACCGCCCATAGCTGCATGGCTTTCCTTGGCTCCGTCAGCATCTCCATTCTTAATGACCCTGGTCAGCCTTGCCGGGACCCAGATAGGGTTTTCCTGATCCTGTGGAAAAATACAAACAGCTCCCCTGGATCTTATTAACACTGGATCCGGGCCCTTCCAATGGTTAGAGAGGACATCTTTCCATTTGACATATACCTTCTGAATTACCACAGACGAGACATGTTTGTCCACTGCAGAATGTCCATTATCATCCAAATTTAAAAAATTTAGAGTAAAAAGTGCTAAAGAAATGGAGACTTTAGGTCCCATAATGGGGCCTATTCCCCCTTTTTGTTTTTGTAAATAGGCTTTTAATGTGCTGTGAGCACGTTCCACAATGCCTTGAGCTTGCGGGTTATAGGGCAATCCAGTGACATGACGAACACCAAGTTTGTGACAAAACTGGCGAAACGCCTGGGAAGTATAAGCTGGGCCATTATCAGTTTTGAGCTGCATGGGTTTGCCCCAAGCAGCCCATGCTTCCAGGCAGTGAGTAATAACATGGGATACCTTTTCTCCCGAAAGTGGAGTTGCATGTATGATTCCTGAACAAGTATCCACAGACACATGTATGTACTTGACTTTACCAAAGACAGGATAATGGGTAACATCCATCTGCCAGACATTCAAGGGTAGTAGCCCCCCCTGGGATTAACTCCCACATGAGGTGAGGGTCTGAATTCAGCACAAGATGTGCATTGCAACACAATAGATCGTGCTTCAGCACGAGTGATTTTAAATTTACGTCTTAAGGTATTAGCATTAACATGATATAAGTTATGAAACTCAAGAGCACTCTGTATAGGCGTACTTATCCAAAAGCATTCTTTTGTTGCCTTATCAGCAAGGGCGTTAGCAGAGGACATAGGTCCAGGGAGAAGTGAGTGAGCTCTCATATGTTGAATAAAAAATGACTGTGTTCTATTGCGAATAAGCATTTGGATCTTGCGAAACAAGGTGGCTACAGCACTTTTGGGATGAATAAAATCAGCCACTTCTAATTGTCTAACTGCTTCTACTACATAATGAGAGTCAGAGATAATGTTAATGGGCATAGGGAATTTTTCCAAAACTACAGAGAGTATTCATTTGTTAAGACAAAATCCATTGCAGAAAGAACATCCCTTCCCCATAGATTAACGGGAAGAGCTAGTACATAAGGAGTAATTTTTCCTTTTCTTCCTTCAGAATCTTCCCATGACAGCTCCTTGGTACTAATGTCTGGGGTGGACTCATATCCAAGACCCTGCAAGGTCTGTGAGGAGCGATTAACAGGCCAAGATTTTGGCCACCATTTGGTAGATATAATAGTAGTATCAGCTCCAGTATCTAAAAGTCCACTAAACAATTTTCCTTGAATTTTAAGTGTTAAAGTAGGTCTCTTGTCCAATTCCAAGGAGAGGAACATGTGCTGGCCTCCGGATAACCCATAGCCTCGCGCTCCTCGTGCCTGCTCCGTACTAGGGAAGTGAGAGTGCAAACTAGGCAAAAGCAACAATTGTGCAATGCGGTCACCAGGGCTGACGGAACTAATCCCTTTTGGCGAAGAGCACAAGATCTTTATTTGCCCTTCATAATCCTGATCTATTACTCCTGGATAGACAATGAGCCCTTTTAAAGTTGTAGAAGCTCTGCCTAGCACTAGCCCAACGGTATTAACCGGCAACGGGCCATTGAAATCTGACAAAATAGGTTGACATCCCATAGAGGGTGTTAATACTGCTCTGGTGGCGGCACAGAGGTCCAGTCCTGAGGAACCAGCCGTGGCCCTTCTGACGTTCTTTTCTGGTGGTGATAATGAGTGGGCCTCTGGCCTTCCTGGGCTTCCTGACTGTTCATCACTGCCCCATACATTTGAGGGCCCTGAGGACGGGGCCCCACTGGCCGTTTTTTGGCATCTCATCCAATGGGCGTCCCTTGCTGTCTTTAACTGACCGACATTCATTAGCCCAATGTTTTCCTTTATTACACCTAGGGCAAACTCCTGGTTGTCTAGATGGGCCTGTGCCAGACATTCCCCTGGAGTTACAGTGCTTCTGAATATGCCCAAGTTTCCCACACTTATAGCATCTGACACTAGAGGTCTTTTGGGCTGCCATGACAGCTGCTGCTAATCCTGCATTGGTAAGCGGCCCACCTATTTCTCTGCAGGCTTTCATCCAGGCATTAAGCCCCTTCCCTTTCCAAGGGGTAATTGCATTTCTGCACTCTTTGGTACACTGCTCATAAATAAGCTGCTCCACAAGTGGCAATGCTGTATCCTGATCTCCAAAAATTCTCCCTGCTGCCTCCAGCATTCTAGCTACAAAATCGGAAAAAGGCTCATTACCACCTTGAATAATCTTTGTCAAATTGCCTGTAACCTGTCCTTTATTTGGCACACTTCTCCATGCTCTGGCGGCTGCCTTATTAATCTGTTCATACACCTCTGGCGGGAATATAGTCTGATTGGCTATATATTGTCCTTGACCTGTGAGCATATCAAAATTCCAATGTGGACGTCCATTTGCCACGTTCTGCCTTGCTTGCGCAGCACACAGTTCTTGATACATTGCTTTCCATTCTAAATATGATCCTGTTGACGTACAAGCCTTAACGGTGTTATACCAATCATCTGGTGTCATAGCCTGATATGTGAGTCTGTCTATCAATGCCAGAGTAAAAGCTCCATTCATTCCATAGGCCTGGACTGCTTCAGCCACGCCTTTTAACTGTTTCAAATCCAGAGGCGCATATTGCCTGACCTGATTGGCATCTTCCCATACAGGAAAGGCTCTTTGAATCTTTTGCCTTTCCTTCGCAGGGATCAGGGAAGTAGCTGCCTCAGTTTTCTTCCTCTTTTTGGTTTTTGTTAGTAACTTTGTTTTTCTTCTCACAACCTCCTCCAAGGGAGGGGCGGAGGGAACAAGGCCAGGGGCATAGGGCGGTTCTGGCCTGTACTTCCCTGCTTCACAGCGAGCTGCTTCCTCTTCCAGCTCTGCTTGTTCTTCAGAATCTAGGGAACTATCTGAGGAAGAGCTATCCTCCTCAGTATCCTCCTGTTCCTCTCCACCAGATACCTCCCCTGAGGAGGAATCATCAACCTGCAACTTCCTAAATTCATTTAGGAGAGGATACAATGTCTTGGATGGTGATCCACCTTTTACCGGATCATCCTTTTTCTTTTTCTTTGATTTTCCTTTGCTAGCTTCCTTTTCTTTCTCTGCTTCTGATAGGCTATCCTGATGGTCTGCCAAGGCTCTCTGTCCCTCCCTTACTATTTCCTGACATCTATCATCCTCTATGCACGCTCGAACCATTTTATAAATTGGCCATGTCCCTGGTCTTAACTTCCCCCTTTCCTTTTCCTCAATTAAGTCCGCTCCAAGCTTACCCCAAGATCCCTTAGATAGGGATCCCGAGCAAGCATACCACGGGGCGACTCTGTCTACCTCCTTAAGGAAATTACACAGTACTCTCTCTGGGATCTTCAATTCCCGCTCTCTAAGCAACGCCTGCATTGCCGTGAGAAGCGGCTTAAACACGGAGGGCAAGTGCACTCCTTTCCCCTTTTATGACAGTTCAGACAGACACAGCAAATGAAAACGAAAGCTGCCCAACCAAGAAGTGCAAGAGCGAGAAAAACAAACCCAAGCCCGTCAGGAGATACCATACCTTGCAGAGAAACGTCTAGACCTTTTTTGCCGTCAGTTCTGAATCCTGGTCTGCGAGCCAACAGGGTCCCTCCGGACTGCCCAACTTCCGAGACGTTCGGCTTCGTTCCCGGGTTTCGGCACCACTTGTAGCGCGCGTCCTCGCCGATAAGGAGCACACCACACTCAGGATTCTTCTGACAGCGTTTATTGTTCAGCTCTCTTCAGTTGACAATGGTGAGGGACCCTGAGGTCCGAAAATCCACTGCTTATATACTGTTCGGGAGGAACGCCAGGCCCTCATTGGCTCATACAGAAAACCTAATTAGCATGTTATATAAGTAGTTCTGCGCAAGCGCATTGTAGTAAGTAAACACGCCCTGTGCAGGCGCGCTCAAGACCAAGCTTTTCGTGAAGAACCAGGAAGCAGGAAGCCAGCGCCATCTTGTAATGGCGAAAGCGGCTCCCAACACACCTCCACCACCCAGCAATTTTCATCTTTCTTAATCTGTGGCTTTATTAGTTATCTTTAGTCATTTCGGTGTTATAATAATTTTGAATTTTTGTTTCATTCTATGATACTCTCTGAAATTTCACAAGACACAGACACTGTCTTCATATCTGTCTCCAAAACCTTGCCCAGACACTATCTGTAAAGGCATTTCACAAGTGCTCACCAACAGAAGAGCATAGCAACTGACTAGACAGAACATTGAAATAAGGTCAGCACTGACCAGATCAGGAGCACATAGGACAGTTTCATGTGTACTCTGGTGGATTTAGACCTTAGATATAAAATCTCCTAACCCAATGCGTTTATGGAAAAGGAGGGCCTTTGTTGTTGATCCTTCCTGCTTACTGGTAGCACACATCTTCAACAACCCAAGCAGCTGGGATCTGATGACCAGGTTATAATTCTTGTGCTGACCAACCATTTATATCAAGTTTAATTATATTTAAGACCCAATATATTCAATAATAATGGAGAGAACTCATATAATATTGCAAATTATAGGATTTAAATTTTATATTTTACTCTCTTGTGGTTATAAAACTTTAATATTTTTGGAGATTTTTAAAGTTTAAACGTATTTCTGGAAAGAAAAGTTGTATAGAATTATCATGTTTATTATGACTTATAAATATGTATAAAGTAAAAGTCAATGAACGCTAGACCTCATTGTCCAAAAATAAAATTGTCTAGTTATCATAAAATCTAAAATCTCAAAAGCAGGTAAATGGCTCAGTGCTTAATAGCATTTGCTGCTTTCCCAGAGATCTGATTTCGGATCCTAGCACCCATGTTGGGCATATTACAACCACCTGTAATTCTAACTGCATAACATCCAACACCCTCTTCTAAACTTTGAAGGTACCTGATGAATATGGAATACACACACAGATAACACACTCATACACATAAATAAACATCAATTTTTTTTAAATCTAAAATTTCAATAATCAGAAGCCATTTCTTTGGGTGAAACCTGCTGTATTTATTTAAAATTTTGCTGACTATATGTACTTCTATTTTAAAATGGTTGTAGATTTGATGAGTACTACATCATGATTTAACCTTTATATAGTTTCTGAGGTAGAGTGTATAGAGAGGAGCTGTAGAAAGGAACTAAACACAGGTAAAGAGCATAGAAACTCTGTAATAAAAAGGTCTTTCAGTAGTTTTTCTAAAAACCATTTCTAATCTCCTTTTACTAAAGAGAAAAGAGATATATCATTCTAGTAAATTATCCTTTTATGATCATGAGGATGTGAGACTCATTGATGCTGTTTCCAATATTTTATTTTCTATCTGTATACATATGTTTCTTGTGGCCCTAAGCAAAATATCAGAAGATTAAAAAAAAAAAACTTTGTCTAACTTAACCTACCTAAGCTTTATGAACTTAAATCAAAGTGATGACCATCATGACAATAAGGTGAAAGAGTCTCTCCAAGATCTGAATTTTTATAATCAAATAATTTTTGTCTTAACTCATCTGTCCCATAAGCCAGATTTACAGCAATATGATTCAAATTCCCTCATGGGCTGTATCAGTATGATAAATAAATCAGACAAATGGATGTAAAACCTTTTTTAAAAAAATATTTAAATGCTATTTCAAGAAAAATTATTTTAGCTCTTTAGACTTTCTGTTCATCCTTTTCTTGAAATAACAAAGAATCAATTGCTTAAAAGTTACATGATTTCTTCTCATTTAAATTTTATAGGTTTATCAAAATATCAAAGATTATGATAAAATATTTCACTTGATAGATTTTTTTAAGTTGTCTTTGAAAACAGCATACTGACTTTTTTTGAGTGATATTGACAGGGAAAAGAAAAGAAAACATATAAAGCTAACAGCGTCTTTCGTGCCTCTTAGCCAAATACCAGTTTCTATGAAGAAGTTGATGCTACAAAGGAATTGTGAATTCTCAGCCTAGTTTCTCTGCTGATGAGTAAGAGCTGTGTGCAGTTCCCTTCAAAGTGTCAGGGGAGTCACCATAGTGCCACACAAGGGTTCTTAGCAGAGAGCAAACACGCTTTCCACAAACTCAGCTGCCTAATCTGTTTGCAGGTTGAATTATAAATGGAATAGATGGCTCTGCTTCTGGGAAGGGGAGCTGAACATTTCCACAGCATTTCCACAGTTCCTTGATTTAAAACAAAAACGAAAAAAAAAACCCTACTATTTTCATCAAGACCTCACTAGATGATTTAGTTTTGCTACTTGCTCTAATTTTGACCATAAGGAAAATAGTTGTGCAAATAGTCTTAAGTAACTTAATGTGAAGAGCGTGTGTGAACATTTTTAATTACATGGTCTCTTCCATGCAATATTTCCTTGTCAACTCTACCTGTGATATTTTTCTTATAAAACTTGGTGAGACTATATCAATCCCATATCAGCATTGGAAATGTATTAATATTGTGAATGCTTGTGAATTGAATCAAAGAATAACTCTTACAAATTCTCAACTCACCAGACAGTGTAAATTCATATTTAAAATAATGTTTAAAGTCACCTTGGATGCATTCGTGTGGATAATAGACTGGAAGGCGTTAATCTTAAAGTACTCCTCAAATGTGTTTGGTGTTCGAGACTTAAAACTTTCCTGGAAAGATGCATCCCTCAGCGATAGTCTTTCCACATGCTCAAACCAATCAGCCCCTTCTGACTCTGCGTTTCATCAGATACAGATTTAGTGCCATTTGCACGTGGAAGATGAGCTCAGATGAATGACTCCAAAGTCACTCTAGGGTGCAGAGCATCCAGATGTGCTGTCTCTATTCTTAGGTACATGGTGTGCTTTTGTACAATGTGATATTCTGAATTTGTGAGTTGTCATTTTTAAATTACCCAAGTACATATTAAATTTACCAAATATATAAATCTTGTTCTCTGTAAAAAAAGTATATGTTTTTTTTAAATGACCAATTCCAGTATACATTTATCTAAGAGAGCACCTTTTTCACTCAAGTACCTAAAGTAAGTTTCTTTAGATCTACTTTCATTGTGTGCAGAAAGATATACAGTTCTCTACAGATATTCAATTGCATTCATTTATTTTTTTAAAAGTAAAGAATTTGGGCCACAAGTTAACCTTTAGGGAATTCCTCACTTTAATGTGAAAAAGAAACATAATTTTAATTCTCTGGCTCTCTCCTTTATACTGTTCAAGGATTAATGTGGACTTATTAGGATTGGCTCCTAACCCAGAATTAGAATCCAGTAGAATAGAAAGTAAGAAAGGACATCACTGAATCCAAGACTCTACTGTCCCGCCTAAGACAGACCCATAATAGTTAGCCCTCAGAAAGAATGAAAGCAGGAACTAAATACCTAAATTATATCACTCCTTCTGGCATTTGACCTGCTTCTTCATGTCAGAAGCTGTGTTCCAGTACTATTCAGAAATGTCTATTAGGGTTGATCTTATATGCATTTCTGCATACTAAAATAGATAAACATGTTTCAGGAAAATACAATAGAAAGGAATAAAAGAAAAATGATCAAAAGATTAAAAGATGAGAAGTCCACACATGCATTTTTATGTGTGTGTGTGTTCATTAATCCTAGTATCACAGTGATTTACAAAGCCAAAGACAAGACTTGTCACCTAGGGCAATTACAGAATCTACTTAAATAATCATGTGCATTTTGACTAGGATAGACAGAAAAATACAACAGGAGCTTTTATATCTAAGATCAAATGTAAGTTTCATATTAATGTGTACATGTACTTTCTACTTAGCATCACTTTCATTAATTCTGCTCTTAGATACAGTCAAAATCCTTGTACTAGTTGACTTAAATGGACTGCATCACTCCTTTGTACTTCTAGAAAATTAAAAATATTTCTTGAGCATGGTTTAATAGCTGATAGAAATAATATATATAAAGTTTTCAATTTTCTGGAAAATAATTGCTTAGTGAAATTAATTACTGGTAAAGAGGAGATGAGCTATTCTAGAAATTAGATTTTTTCATCATTTATCTTTGGATGATGCTTTATTATATTTCATATACTTGATATAATGGATCATTATGCTTACATTTGCGGTAACTCTCAGAACTTCCCTGTGCTTTCTCTGCTTTAAACACATAAATTAGATATACTGTGTTATTAGTATAGGGAATTATACAACTTTACATAAGTCTAAGTTTAGTTTTCCTATAATAAAAGTTCATTGAAAATCTGATATACCTAGACAGTGATTTAAAATTTTCACATGAACTCAGTTGAACTGATGGGTAAGTTTAAATTTCATTTGAATTCTACGATCCTGTAATTGACTACTGCTTACTTCTGGGGCAGAGATATTCTCAATAAATCCATAGAAAGAAAAAAAATCTTTGTTTGCTTCAGTGTAACTTTGATGCTGAAATTATGAACATGTTATATACTCAAACTTCATTCTTTATCCTTTACACTTAAAAAGAAAGAATCTCTAATGATACTGTATAGAGTACAAGCTAAATTATATTTTTTCTTACTTACATTGCTGTGCATTCTTAACCACTTAGCCATCTATCTCTCTAGCCACAATTGTTATCTTAAACTAAACTTAAACTAAACAGAAGCAGATTTTCTTATCTGTTATTAACCTAAGTAAAGTATGATGAAGAAATCTTTATATTGCTTTATCAAATGCTTCTGTACAACAGCTGACTAAAAATAAAATTTAAGATTCAAAAAAATAACACAGTAAATGATAATTTAGAACATAATCATTTTAATTTTTAGGGGATTTGGTAGTTATACAAACTAGTAATAGTTCATAGACCATTGTGATATTTATTTTAATTTTTCCTCTGAAGTATCCTGGAGCATACATGAGCATATGTGATTTCTCCTTATACTGTCAATTATAAGATACATAAGAATAACAGACAGCGTTTATTATTTTCAAACACCTTCCTTAAGCTACTCTGCCTTCTAAGCTGAGTTACGTGTTTTCACATCCGTCTTCCTGACTCTCAGAGGGCCTAATCTTTCGCAGAGTGATGGGAGAGATGCAGTTCAAGAACAAGAATGAGTCTCTGTATAATCACACCACCATGTGAGGTGACCCTAAGACAGAGAACTGACCAGATACACATATGGGTTTTAGGAAGACTTTCTGGTGCTCTTTTTTAACACAGCTGTGAGAAGAATGTGGCTAAGACCCAATAGTCATTCTTGAGTAGAACTGGCAAAGGAAACCATGAGGAGAAGAGAATTTAACACATGGGTGTAAGAGAGTACGGCTTCATTGATGAGATCTGAGGAGAATGCCTAATGACCACAAGAATCAAACTTGGCAATGAAAACACAAAGCTCTTTTCATTGATTCAAAGGCAGACTCTAAAGCTGCAGATGGTCACCTCCAGCCTTGGCTATTCAGTGTGCGGTTTTATAAAATAGCACTTTGGTGAATACTAATAGATCAAAACAAAGATTTAATAACGTAAAGATGTGGTGTTAAGTTTTAGATGAGTATAGAGGTCAGTGTCTCAAAAAGGATAAAAAGAGTACCTGTTATATGTTTATAGAATATCTTTATTTTTTCAAGTTCAAAAATAAATGTCATCTTTAATGTACAGGTTGTTCTTTGTGTTGAACAGTTTACATTGTGAAAATGAGACAAAATTGGGGCTTATATTTATGCTCATTGATCTCATGAATTCTGTTAGAGGACTCAATTTACAATGCTGATTAATGTTACCTGTTAATATTTTTATGAAACTCATTTGATAGGTAGATATGTCATTTGACAGGAATGAATCAGTATTATTAAGACAGTAGGTCAAACATTTATGTACATGAATAGAACTTTGTCTTACCTTTCGGGAAATATAAAAGAGGCGTTGTTTAGTACATAAGAACCATTTGAACACTGACCCAGTCTTAAAGTTATATTTTTTCTTTTCACTTGACATTATAGAATCTTAGAAATTGACCAATTTTATGTAATAAACAAATATCATATTTTACTTGTCACTTGTATTTATATACTAGAGTCTCACTTTATATTAAAATATGACCTATTTTTCCCATGGATAACTTTATTACTAGATTTAGATAGTCTATAAAGTTCTAAAATTACCCAAACAATTAAAGCTTTATCTTAAACAAACTGTAAATATAAGCCTAACTCAGTAATATTTTTTCTTATTTCTGCTATTTGTGAAGTAACTATAACTGTCTGTATCACTAAGTTTTTTATGTAGCACTCAGATAGGCAGTGCTTTGGCATTGGCTTTGTCCCCATTCATAGAACTAACCTCCTCACCCTTCAAAGATTAGTCTTTCAAAGATATTCACTACAATGCAGAATTTCACCTTGGAAACTGTAACAATATTAGACTATCCAAGCATGCTCAAGCTACAGCCACAGGCCAAATGCAGCTTCATTAGGTTCAGACAGCTGTAAATTCAGCCTCAACACAAAATCATAAGCACCATTTAAACACTAGGAGGGGTAATCTGCAAATTTTTTGGTGACTTTATTGTGTGATTCTTCAATGTGAACATTGTATATGACAGTGTCATTTTATAAAGCTGAAAGTTTAGACATGTCTGTAAGTTAAAATTTTGAGCGTATTATGGAGGTTTAAATTAATTTTGATTTTTAAAAACATGTTATTAAAATGCCTTGTTTAGCAAGGAGTGTTTTGCATCTCTTTACATCCTAAGCTACGATCACTGTCTCATTCACTTCACCATAATTCTAGCTGTCAGCATTCTATAGAAGATGAGGAAGCATGATTGTTGGGTGAAATCAACTCCTAATTCATCTTCACTCATAAAAATAATAATAATAAACAATAACTTTCTGAGTTATCCAACCTTACTGTGATTTCTAGTAAATACTGTTGCATGTTATGAAATACAGTAGTATAACTATGGTGGATGGATGGTTTTTCCCAGCCTTTAGAATTTGACCAACTTTCTAATACATGCTGTGCAGAAAACTTACTACTATCTACATTCTGGTTGGTACCTGTACCACTTTTGTTTGGCAGCTAGTGCTATATCTTCATTATGATTATCTTTCAGACTTTGTAAATCAGACAGCATATATATCAATGCAAGGGTTCTAATTATATTCTAGACCCTAAACGTTAATTTCAATTTGAGGATGTATGGTTTTATGAATCAAAGTTAAATCCGGCAGAGAAAATGTCTGTCACCATGCCCGCTTAATAAGTTGAATATTACTTTACTTTGTAGGCCCGTGGCTTAGTCTGAAATTTGAAGTTGCATTGGTATATTATCTCTAGTAGTCTCCCAAAGGATGTTGCTAGTCTTTTGAATTAAACTTGAATAAGGTTGATTTGTATTCCCTGTTAATCAAAATTTGAAATGTTGACATTAGAAAATTTCATTCAGTGCTAATTATATATGACTTTTATGAAAGTTAGGAAGGAAAGAATCCTACATTTTAAAGTTTGGTATCCGTCTAAAGCCCTATGAAAACAATAGTGAGGAACTTAATAAGCCATCTTAATAAGATACCTTAATAAAGCTAACCAGTTGCTCCAGCTTGCTGCATTTCACTTGACAGTGTGAAAATCAGTGTTTTGCTTTCTCCGTCATTAATTGAAACTTTTCTGGCTTTAAAATGATCAAAAACCTTATCGGTATTTCAGCAACATTCCTCACCCAGATTGACTTTTGAATCTCTTTGAAATCAGTGTATGAATCTCTGGATAGTGTTTCAAACTTCTTTTGCCTCAGCATAAGAAAAGAAATTAATTTACATTGATGGCATTATAATGTTTTAAATAGTTACTAGTATTCGTTAGATCTATGAAGTTGTGTTCAGGTATATAAGAAAAATCTAAATTGTTGAATTTTACCGTGGTGAATTATTTGGCTTAGGATAGAAATAAGTTAGAAAAATGGAAGTGTAGTTTTGCTGTGGATAAGCTGCTTCTGAGACAGTGTTCCGATTCTGACATTTGACTTTTAAAATGAATTAACAGTTTTCTTTCTTTTAAATTTGCTAACGTATTTCACAAGTAGCTATTGTGGGTAGTTTGGTCCTTACTACAACATGTGAAAACTAAGTAAATGTGAATAATTTGAGCTCATAATTCAACTTACTAATTTAGTGACTTGAATTTTAAATGTACTCCTCTCACTAGGTTGTATTCGGCATCACTGCACTGCATGCTTCCTCTGGTTAAGTTTCCAGTGGTATATTAAGAATGGGAATTAGGAGCTGAAGAAGTGGCTCAGCAGTTAAGAGCACTTGTTCTTGCCGAGAACCTGAGTTCAATTCCCTGAACACACATGGCGACTCACAAACTAGAGTTTATAACTCTAGTCCCTGGGCATCTGAAGCCTTCTTCTGACTGACATTCACAGGCAGCAGGCATGCACATGATGCACATACATACATGTAGCAAAAACACCTATAGACATAAAATAATAAAAGAAATAATTCTTTAAACAATTTAAAGAATTCCCATTCCTTAAATTATAAACATATACCTGATAAAAGAAAAAAACTTACCCAAAAATCATGCATTAGCTGGCTGCTTCTACTGCACAATAGTCAACGAATAGAAGATCTGAATTCTACACAGGATCTCATCTTTACCCCAGCTTTACTTTCCTTATTGCTATACACCCAGAAGTCTTCAAGCTGTTCTATTTTTAAAAAGAAAAATATTAACAGAACTTTATTCCTTTGCCTCAAAAACGGACCTCAGAACAAACGATATTTGTTTTTTTTTCTTTTTCTTTTTTTATGTTTTTTTTTATTACTTTGGGTTACACCTCCATCACAGTATCCTCTTTCAACCCCTCCCAGTCCCGGCCTCCTACCCTCTGCCCCCATCCCTTCCACCCCAGTGTATGACGACATTTGTTTTTACTTCATTATCTCTAAATTATTATATTACATAATTTTACAATGAACCTTGATGGAGACTGTAGAAATGGCTTAGCAGTTAAGAGTTCTGGTTGCTCTTCCACAGGGCCTTTGTTCAAATCCCAATACACACATCATTGGCTCACACCCTCTGTAACTCCAGTTCTAGAGGATCCAATTCCTTCTTTTGGCCTCTGTGGGTACGAGGCTCACAAGAGGTGTACAGACGTACATGCAGACAAAACATTCATGCACATTCAAAAGAAGAAACTTATGATAATTTTTATTCTGTAGTTTTGCACAACTTTTTTGTCAGTTTTAGCACATTCTTTTTTTTTGAGCTGTTTCCCCTTTTATTGAAAATAAATTTCTCTCTTATCCAATATATCCTGACTATAGCTTCCCCATCTACTACTTCCAGTTCTTGTCCACACCTCTCCTACCATCCAGATCTACCTCCTTTCTATCTCTCATTAGAAAGGAGCAGGCTTCCAAGAGATATCAACACAACATAACAAAATAAAATATAATAAGATAAAACAAAAAACATCATCACTTCAAAGTTGAACAAGTCAAGCCAACAGATGGAGAAGAGCCCCAAGAGAAGGCACAAGAATCAGAGGTCCACTCATTCACACACTCAAGAGTTCCATAAAAATACTAAACTGAAAGCCATAATATATATGCAGAGTACCTGGTGCAGTCATGTATTTATACCCTATGCTTCCTGCTTAAGTCTCTGTGAGTTCATATGAGCTTTATTCAGTGGATTTAGAGGTTCTTTCCCTCTCTGTGTCCTCTGTCCCCTCCAGCTCCTACACTCCTTCCACCTCCTCCTCTGTCTACCCCTACCCCTGCTATGAGGGGAGAGATTTGATGGAGACATTCCTTCTAGAGCTGTGTGTTCCAAAATCTGTCTCTTTGTGTGTGTCCCTGTGTCTGTCTGTCTGTCTGTCTGTCTGTCTGTCTCTCTGTCTCTCTGTCTCTCTCTCTCTCTCTCTCTCTCT
>CAJQZJ010036668.1:0-23177 GCA_907164525.1 Lophiomys imhausi
GACCCAAGTTCTACCCTTGCAACCTCTCCCTGCATAATATATATATATGCATATATATATATGCATATATATATTATATATGCATATATATAATATATATATGCATATATATATAATATATATATTATATATATGCATATATATTATATATGCATATATATAATATATATATATATATTTCATAGTGGAAGACATAGTGTGTTTCAGTATGTTCTACAATATTCCCTTTTGTCCACACATTTTTGCTCTCAAATGTACATTATAATGACTCCTTGGTCTGGCATGAAGCCTCTGGTGTCTGCTACTTTATCAATACTGGAATCTCACTGGGACTCCTCTCAGATATGCTGTTATTGTCCTGTGTCATGGAGATCCTGTAGTTTTGCGTCTGTGGAACTGGCCTCTTCATACACTCCAGCAGTTAATCCATGGGGTGGGCCAATTCAAATCCCTGGTTCTGGGCCTGTAACCCCCTCTTTCAGAGCCTGCTTTCACAAGTGCTGCAGTAGGTAAGAGGTTGGATCAGCTCTCCTTTTTTCATAATCCTATCAGGGCCAATTCTCCCCAAGTTCCTTTTGGTTTTGGTGTTTCGTCCCTACAATACTAACCCACACCATCCTTTCCCACTTTCCACTCCCACCTTTTTGGAGGTGATTATTTATTTGTTTGTTTTTTCTATTTGTTTGTTTCTTGTTTTGTTTTGCTTTATTTCTCTGGGGTTTTTTATATTTATTCATTTATTTATTTAAGTTATATCTCAATAATAGTCCCCTCCCTCCTCCCTCCTCCCTCCTCCCATTCCCACTCCCAACTTCCTACCTTCCTTCCCCTCATCCTCTTATCTTTTTTTCTTTTCTTTTTCTTTTTTGTTTTTTTTAATATAAGTACTTTATTTTTTTTCTTCAAGTTACATCTCAGTCACAAACCCTTCCCTGTTCCCCCTTCCTGTCCCACCCTTCCACCCTCTTCCCCCCTCCCAACAGCTTCCCTTTTCAATCCAACAAATGGTTCTTTCTCTTATAACAGTAAATTCTATACAAAACAGCAGAATTAAATATGCCACATTTATGAGAGTTAAATGGCCCAGTATACATTCCAATGTCCAGTTCATACATATTTGGCCCCTGACTTTAACCCTCTACCTTCTAACCATCTCCATGAGTTTAAAGTTCTATAACTGACTTAGCTTTCATACTAACTTGCATCACTATTATAACCATCTTCTTAGATCTAGAACGCCCTCTTGATTCCTAAACAACTCAAAATTTAGCTATGAGACTCAAGCTGTCTATTCTTCAACCACCTCAGAGAGCTGAGAAGGATAAATATATCTGATTGTATAGGAAGTGCAGGGCCTGCAGCTTCCAATACTAAGAAATGACAAACCAGTGACTACCTGGGCAGTTCCCATTTTTCTCTCCATACATTCCAGCATCAGTAGCCTCACTTCTTAATATTACCATTCTTGACTGACTGCAACCAAACTTGGGTGTTGTCACATACATTTCTAAGCATGTTTTCTCTGTCTGCAGGTCACCTAGACAGTCCGTGCAGTTTGTTCTTTTGTTTTGCTCAACTTCCTTTTCATACATTCCTGACTACACTATCTAAAGTAATCTGTCCACTCCTTACATCCCCCTTTAGCTGTTACCCTTTGTTTTTTTCTTCCGTGAGCATGCCTCCATAGCACTAGACTATATCATCTCTGTTCATTGTTCTCTAAAGTAAGTTCTTCAGGAAGAAAGCTTTTGTATTTTGTTTGTGGTGATATCCTGCAATAGATCAATGATTGGTGAATCTTTGATGCTGAATATATATTTTTAGGGAGGGGGTAAATATGTATGAGCTTAAAGATCTACTAGAAGGTGGCTTGGGAAGTGAAACTGAGGTTACAGACTTCCTATAAAATGTATGGTAAATAACAAGAAGGAAATTTTAACATTTATTTCTTACCATGATAAACTGAAATTTTGTGTGCAGATAATTCAATAAAAATTATAAAAGTGGATTTATAAGACATTGATCCTTGATAGTCTTCATAAATTATCATTGTTTACAAAAAAATCTTTCCAAAACTAAGTACCTATGAAAAATGAGGGTTTTTTTTATATTATACAGTCTAATGAGGAAAAATACAATGGAGAGCTGAGGAGATGCCTCAGTGTGTTAAAAAAATTTTTTTTTTCCTGCAAGCAGGAAGACCTGAGTTTAAATCCCCAGAACCAGGTTAAATCAGATGCAGTAGCATACATATCTGTAAGTTCGGGGTTTGTGGGGAAAATATAAGGCAGAGACCTTCGACTCTCCTCCAGATCTGGGCCAGCCGGGCATAGGAAGCAGGAGAGAGGGGAACAGAAGGGAGAGGGGAGGAGAAGAAAGGTGGGAAAGTGAGAGGAGAAGAAAGAGGGGAGAATAGAAAGGAGTAAGGAGAGAGGTAAGACTGGAGAGAGAGGACCTGTCTCAAATAAGATGGAAGGTGCTTACTTACACACAAGGTTGACCTCTGCACACCTGATGTGACATGCTTACAGTCACATGTATGAATATGAATACACACAGTGGCATGCATACATCAATATATACACACACACACACACACACATACTCACAGGAATGTATCATTTTCTTTACAGTAATTCTTTATTAAAGAGGAATAAAATTATATGAATTATACAATATTTTTTCTTTCTTTCTCTTTGTTATTTTTACACTGATTTTATTAAATTCATATTAACAATATAATGAAGTTTTAAACCCCCACTGTATGTACAGAATGAGTTTATAAGCACGAATCCATTTGTTTCATAAAGGAGTTTATGAATAAGCTACAAGCTATTTAGCTAAACTATTACAACTGGTTCCATTCTGTATGCAGATTAAATTGTTCTAGTATTTCTGTTTTGCTGTATATTAACATAGTTTGGAAAACCTTAAAGCAAAATATTGATGCTTATATCCTATTATCCCAGAGAGTCATTTACTGATTGATTGACTGATAATTTCATAAATGAGAACTGTATTTACACTATCCTCATCCCTGTCCTCCCTTCAATTCTCCAATTTCCCTCTTATTCTGTCAAGTTCATATGATCTTTATTTAATTATAATTGTTTTTTTTTATATATGGAAATTTATAAATTCAAGCTGGTGAGATAATTTAGTATCTCAAATATGTTTATGGGTGACGTTTTGGGATTAGACAACCTATCAAGGCACTTGTTCCTGGAATGACTAGTTCTTCCTCTCTCAGCAACCATTAATTGCCTGTATGTCTTTTTCTAAAGGTGCAGCCTTGTGAGAATTTCTTCATTCACATTAGCATGCATGTCCACTGGTATTGTCATTTTTTAAGGTCTTATTTATGCTACCATATTATTTAGATTTCCAGGAATAAGTGAGGCTGCGACCAGTCATAAAGAAACAGGATGCCTTTTTGAAAAGTTTAATCTAGGCCAGGAGTGCATTCCTTTAATCTCAGAACTCAGGAGACAGAGGAAGGCAGCCTGGTATACAGAATGAGTTCCAGGACATCCAGGGCAACACAGAGAAACCCTGTGTAGAAAAACCAATGATGATAATAATAATAATGTGTTAGTTGGGTGTTCTATTCCTGTGACAAAATGCAATGACCAAAAAGCAAGTTGAGAGGAAAGGGTTTATTTGATTTACACTGTCAGATCATAATCCATCATTGGAGAAAGTCAGGACTTCCAATAGGAACTCCAGCAGGGCTGGAACCTGGAGGCAAGAGCTAATGTAGAGGCCATGGAGGAGTGCTGCTTAATGACTTGCTTGCTTCATATGACTTGTTCAGCTTGCTTTCTTATAGCACCCAGGACCACCAGCCCGGGGATAGCACAACCCACCATGGGGCTGGGCCCTCCCCCATTGATCACTAATTGAGAAAATGCCTTACACCTGGATCTCATGGAGACATTTCCTCAACTGAAGCTCTTTTCTCTCTGATGATTATAGCTTGTGTCAAGTTGACACAAAACCAGCCAGTACTGCTACTGCTACTGCTAATAATAATAAATTAAAAATTAAAAGTACAATCCTATGAACATAAGTTATGACTAGAAATAACAAGGAAAATATACCATTCCTCTGTCCCTTGGGAAACTTCATTTAGTACAGTAAGAATTTTAGCATATGTAAAATGTAACTATTTCATTTATTTCAAATTTATAGAACATGTGTATACTCATAAGTACACTAAAATGTTTATTAACTAGTTAAAATATTTGACAAATATAAATAATAGCTAATGACTGGAAATGTTAAAGATCATTTTGATTATTAATTTCCAAAGCAGTGACTCACAGTGGTAGCACACAGAACAAAGGCATAATAAGCTGACATCTTTAACCTACCCTGGATATGTATAAACTTTCTAATGCCACTGCTGTAATAAAGAGCTAAGTCAATATTGACTATGAATGCGGGTGATGGCCCAGCAATACTTTTAAGACCAGGCAGGACCGGCAAGGCCGCCAGACATCCTGGACTTTGCATTGTGTTTTTGCTATACTGCTCTAGTACACAGATGTTTCCAGAAGGATAAATGTTTGCCTGCAGTAAGACATTTAAATGTGTCTAATAATAATAAATTAAAAATGAAAAGTTCAATCCTATAAACATAAGTTATGGCCAGAAATAACAAGGAAAATATACCATTCCTCTGTCCCTTGGGAAACTTTACTTAGTACAGCTAGACTTTTAGCATATGTTAAGTGTAACTATTTCATTTATTTTTAATTTATAGAACATGTGTACACTAATAAGTACACTAAAATGTTTATTAACTAGTTAAAGTATTTGACAAATAGAAATAATAGCTAATGACTGAAAATATTCTTGTTCTATAACATTAACAATGCTGTTAACACACATTCATTAGTCAAAATGGATTTGTTTTGCAATAATTACAAACAAAAAACAGATCATGTTAAGTCAGATAAATATAAAGTTATCGTGTTCCACTTAAAACTCCAAACCTTAGATATAAAACTTTGGCGTTTATTGTCACTTTACTATCATGTTTGTAAGTTTTATATGGTATACATTATATCCTTCTTTTATGTTTATAAGGATTAATGTCTATTAGTATTTTATTAATAAAGTACCAATCATTCCCTCAAATGGCATTTTTCATTTTTTTTTATTACTTCAAGTTATATCTCCATCATAGTTCCCTCCCTCCACCCCTCCTGGCCCCACCCTCTCACCCTCTTCCTCTTCTCCCAGAACTCATAATTCTTTTTTTAAATAATTAGGCCACAATTATAAAATTATAAGGTATAACATGCATTCCTAATGTCTAATCCATACATATTTGGCTACTGATATTAATATTCTATTATCCATCTGTCTCCGTGAGTTTAAAGTTCTATACCTAACTCATTTTGCATCCTAACTTGCATTACCAACTTAAAAACATCTTGTTAGATCTCAAACATCATTTTAATTCCTAAACAACTTAAAATTTAACTGTGAGACTATAACTGTCTAGTCTTCAACCACATCAGAGACCTGAGAAGGATAAATATATCTGATTATATAGTAAGTGCAGAGCCAGAAACTTCCAAAACTAAGAAATGTCAGACAACTGGCTGTCTGGACAGTTCCCATTTTCTCTCCATACATTACAGCATCAATCTTCAGCCATTTGGCCCCATTTCCCTGACAGACATTGATTGTAAAGCAGGAATTGTGAAGGACTTGCCTACCCTGTCTTGGCAGAGCTATGTTGTCACCTACCTGCTTCCAAGTTTTGTCCTTTTTGGACAGCATTTTGTCTACAGTTGGAGCAAGGGGTTTTTCTTGCCCAGTGACAGGCTTGTCAGTAATGCAGCAATCTCCAAATGGAGATTCTTTGATGCTCATCTTCTACTTGGGATGCTGTCAGGAGCTGACATGTCTCAATATCAAAAAATCTTATATTAATAAACTCTCAAATGGCTTTTAAAACTTCCTGGTTCTGAGTGAAATCACAAATACACAATATTCAATTGCTCTGTAAAACAGGAAATTCAAAAGCATAAGCACTTATAAATGTGGTTTTATTAGATATTAGTCTGAATAATGTTTTGATTTATTTTAATTCATGAAAAGTCTACTTGTTCTCTGAAGTTTGGTTAGCTATTTTGGCAGAATATTTTTCTAGACATCAATTGTATGAGACAAGGTAAAATTGATATGTTCTAGGAAGCTGCACCCTGATAACCTTAGAACCTGACATGGAAATGATGTCATAGTCTGCTGCTTTAAGTTGATGTTTTCTCATCTTTTTAGTGGCAGAAATTTTGTTTTTTATTCATTCTTTTCATATAGTAATGAAATATTTTAATTCAAACATAATATTTTAATTCAAAACCAACACCACAGTAAGACAGATGGTCATGCGTGTTCTTTCTAGAAAATGACCTGTAACAAGTAATTACCCCCTCAAAGCCTCATTTGTTGACATGTAAAACAGGAATTCTAGTTATCCTGCCTTATTGTCAAGAATAATCAAGTGAAAGGAAGCTGGTGAAACATACTCTGCAGTACCTGGGAGGTAGACACGGATCGGTCAGCCAGCCACGGTCATGACCTTCACATAAAGTATAGATCACGGCTACTGACTTTGCCTCAAAAATCTGTTCATTCACATCACACATTTTGAGCTGGAGGGATGTTTTTGTTTTGTTCTGTTTAGTTTTTTACTATTTTTGAGTCTGAATGCCATATTATGCCAAGAGTATGGAGTCACTAAATGTTTCTTTGGGATCAGGTTTTTACTGCAATTAGAAAGTTGGTTGGTTTATTATTCTCATTGTAAAACACTTTAAAAGTCTTGAGTCTGGAGAGGGAGGTTCACTGGGTAAAATGCCTGCTGCATGAGGCTGAGAACCTGATTTAGACCCTCAGAACCCATGTAAAAAAGCAAGATGCTTTCTTGTGCATCTGTAATCTCAGCACTGTACTAGAAAGAGAGCCAGGGGGATCTCTGGGACTTGCTTCCTTCCCATCCTAGCCAAAACACAGAGATCAGGTTCAGAGAGAGATCCTGTCTCAAAAATAAAAGTGCAAAATGACAGAGAAAGACACAAACATTAACCTTTGGCTTCACACACACACACACACACACACACACACACACACACACACACACATACACACACACAAATGCAAATTTGTTCATGGATTGGAAAGATACAAAGATGTCTCAGCAATAGAAGAGAAAAGGTCATGAGGAAAATCATCAAAACAATTTTTTAAATGTCACAATGAAATTAAATAATTTGTATGCTATTTAAATTTAATTAATTAACTCAATAGAATGAAAAAACTTCAAACAAAAAGATACAGATTTGATCAAAATGGTATCCTGAACTCAGATTTAGCCTTTTGTGATTCTCAGTTTATTCTCATTAGTTCTTATATATATAACAGACATTCGCTGTACCTACTGCACCTCCTCCTTAATACTCCTGAGGCAAAACTGGTACTTCAGCATGATCTTCCTGATTTGGCTCTGCTTGATATGTTTATTGCACAAAACAAACCACTAAGACCATACTAAAGACAGGTTAAACCATTAAAAGAACATGACCGGCTTTGGAGTTTAGCCGTCTTTGTCTGTGTTCAATTAAACTGTACAAATTAAAACCGCAGTCATCGTCTGGATTTATAAATAGACTATCCCTCAAAATTCTTTTGAGAACTTTTAAGCTCTAGCATTATATCATGTGTCAGGCTATAGAAAGGGAATACTAGGCCTGGCAGTAATTTTATCCATGCACTCCTAATACTTTAGTTTTATTAGTAGGTTATAGTATTACTTTGTTGTTTTATCAGTGTTCTAGCACAATTACTAACATAACAGTAACCATATTAAGAAGTAATCATTAACCAGATAGCCTATGAGTTCTGAATGATTTATTAAGAGCTGAGAACTCTGGGATCTTGTGAACAATAGAGTATTACAGGGCAAAATGCAATCACTGTTCTCAAAGAAGTTGGAATTATGCAAAAAGAAAATATATATTCAAAATCAGCAAATAATGCCACATACTGTTAACTGAAGCTATTGGACATTCTCAAGTGATAGAAAGGAAAGATCATTTACACTGGAATAGATACAATTTTATGGGATGTCTGGAAATTAAGATATGACTGAATAGGTTCCTAAGAAAGGATGTGCTCTGGAGAGTTTAAGCAAAACTTGAAGAGGTTGTAATGGGAATATCATATCATATCATGGGATTAGAAGGAATTTACAGATATTTTAATGCCAACTTATATGGTACATTAATCAAAACTTAAAACTACTTATGTGGTAGTAACATGAGGATTGTCATCTAGGTCACTGGAAAAGAGTCTGGGTAGAGTTGAGACTAGCATTAAGAAACTGGGCAGGTTGTAGGCCCCCAGTGTATGAGGAGGCTCTTGGCCCTCATATGACTGCTGAGCTGGGGTAGGGGACTGTTATGTAGGGACACTCCACTCCAGAGGAGTGGGATGGGAGGGTTAGGGGGTAGAGGGTGGGAGGGTGAGGCTGGGAAGAGGGGAAAGAGGAAAATATGATGGAAATGTAACCTGAAGCAACAAATAAATAAATTTATATTTTAAAAAAAGAAAGAAACTGGGCAGGGGGTTATATCCTGACCATTTGTACTTCTTCCTTTAAGAGTTATCTGTCCAACTCATTAAGCAATTTTATCAGTCACTTTCTAACTGCTATGGTAAGGTACCTAGCAAAAGTAATTTAAGGAAGAAAGAATTTACTTTGTCCACAGTTGGAGGATATATTCTATCCTGACAGGGAAGTCAAGGCAGCAATACCTTAAGGTCACCTTATGTCTGTAGTCAGGGAAGCAGGCGTCAGTGCTGGTCCTCTGTTAACTTACTCCTTTTTATGCAGCCCACTAGCCAAGTTCATGGGATGATACCACCTACTTTTATTGTGGGTCTTTCCACCTCAATGACCTAATCAAGAAAATCCTTTGCTAGCATGACCAAAGCCTTGTTTTGTAGAGCCTCCAAGTTGAAAGATCATAGTCTATACTAGCCATAACATTTATTGTAATGTCCAATAAATGCTTGAAAAGGTATTCAACATCCTTAGTCATCAGGAGAAGTAAAAACTAAATGTACATTGATATTCCACCTCACTCCAGTCAGAATGACTATCAACAAGAAAAACACAGCAATAAATACTGTCAAGGATGTGTGGGTATGAGATCCTTAAACAGTACTGGTAGGAATGTAAACCACGGGATCCTGTGTGGAATAGACTTGCTCACAAAAACTAAAACAGAGCCAGTATATGGCCTCACCATACCAGCCCTGAGTGGCATATATTCCAAGGATTCTAGGTCAGCATACCACAGAGATGTTTGTACATCAGCATCTATTTAAAGATGTACTATTCACAATAGCCAAGATAGAGAACCAAACTAGAGGTCCGTCACCAGATGAATAGGTACAGAAAATACGGTATATATACACAATGGACTTTTATTCAGCTGTAAAATCACTGAATGAAATAACAATTTCAAAAAATGGATACAACTAGAAAATATTATGTCTAGTGAAATAAGCCAAATACAGAAAGACAAATATCATGTGATTTTTCTTAAATACAGAAACTACATGTAAGTTAAATATATGTGCGTGCATGTGTGTGTGTGTGTGTGTGTGTGTGTGTGTGTGTGTGTGTGTGTGTATAAAACATGAGAACAGGAAGAATGCTATAAGAGGAGGGAGATAATTGGAGAGAAATGGGGAACAAGAGAGGGTGATAGAATATGTGTATTACAAAATGAGAAGATACGATTTGGTGGGACAAGGGGAACCAGAAGGAGTGGGAGAACAAGGATAGGTGGGGGCTGTGGAGTTAGGGGTCAACTAAGGACAAAGTGCATATATATGAAATTTTCCCAATGAAATATATTTCTTTGTATGTTAAAAATAATACATATGAGAAATCCTGAATAACATTAAGTTTGCCGAAGAGACTGAACTCATAAAATGTTTGACAAAGAAGTCCCAGGTGTGTTACAGTGAGTTTTGTCAACTACTTAAGGAAGATTAAAAACAGTTGTGACATTTTTCGAAAATGGGATCGGGAATATTTGCCAACTCTGTTGATGATCTAATTTCATGTTAGTATGAAAACCCCTCAACAGCATAACAAAAACTAAAAGTGCAAGCTGGTACACTTCATAGGCTCCAAAACTCCCGGCCCAAACTAGAAAGCAAGCCCAACAATATGCAAGAGTGATACAGCATCTGAGCAGTGCCTTAGCATTTGAAAATCAGTGTAATTCACACTGTTAATAGAGGGGGTCAGAAAGGGATGCAGGAAAAGCACATGAGGAAATTCAAAACCTATTTACTTGCTTGGTTAGACTGATTAAGAATGTCTGGGGAAAACTCACAGCTATCGTCACTAATGTTCGTCTCAATGACTTTTTTGTAAGAACAAGAAAAGGATGTTGATATACAAGTCACCACTTCCCTGTTTGACAAGAAGTAATAATATCTGGAAATTGAAATGGAAGAGAAATTCACTTTTATTTATAAACAGTACAATTGCATTAGACAATGATGAGATCTTTTTAAATGTTACTAGAATAAACTAATTCAAATCAAAGTATGAATGCTAGCTATATTCTTATCTTAGCAATAGACAAAAATGATATTTTAATATTCATTTTTTTATATCTCAAAACAAAAAAGACAAAATTCTAAATAAAATTCCATCTTGTCGACTTAACACTCTATGCTGAAAAATACAAAAAGGTTCTGGGAGCAATTATGAAGGGTCTATATGGAGAAACAAAAATGTAGACAAAAGGAATATACTGTGTTGCCAAGACAGCAATTTTCTACTACATATTGATTTATACACTCCTCATGATTTAAGCAGAAATCACATTTGTTTTAATTGTAGATATATAGGCTACTGATAAAATGTATATGAAAATGCAAATTATTGACAAAGAATTATCAAAGCAATTGATAAAGAAAGCAGGGAAAGTAGACTACGAGATTGCAAGTCTGTAGACTCTTAGGCATTAGACAAGACACTGGAATTGGTTATATATATGGATATGCATGGATATGTATAATATATATTCATATGTTATTGGAACAGAATTGAGAATCCAACACATATGACCATTTTGATAATATTTTCAACAAGAAGGCAGTGCAATTTGTTTACAAAAGCTCAGTATTCAAGAAATAGTGGTAGAGCAACTGGATAATTATATGTAAGAAATAATAATCTTAACCATAGTTTCACAGATCTGAAAGGAAAATATCTTTGAATAGAACTTTTTACTGAACTTCTGATTCATGAGCCTAATGTTGTATCCAGCTGGAAATACATGCTTAATAGCTGTTTGTGTAATGGACAGGTGGCTACTCTCCCTCTTGGTTTCTTGCTATTATCTCATTGAGTGAAGATTCTCACAATTTGATGTAACTGTTAAAATTGGTTTAGCTTTAAAAAGGTGTTAGGTGGGCACAGTCACCATCAGTCCATTAGCTCTTCCAGTCACAGCTTCCAGAGACACCCCCTTGATGCTGAAATACTGAAGTTTCACAGTATTTTGTGCTGCTGTATTCACATGTGTTACAAGCTACAAGAGTAAGAACATGTTAAACTTAAATAGAGAAACCAGAGGCAGAACACTGATCCTAGCCGGTGGATGACTTAGTACAATTTGTTGGTGTTACTGATTTGCATTTTACTCCCACTTGTTGCTAAAGTCAACATGATTTATTCTTTCATTCTAATATTTCAGTTCCAGTGAGTGCTCTGTTTTCTGATGAAATAGATATAATGTAACTTTATTTTGCTCAAAGAACTTAAAGAATACTGGTACCTATCTTTTCAATAGATGGTAGCTAGAGATTGGTGTTGAGCGCTGAAGTCATTGATGTAGCAGAACAAGATTCCACAAGAAGTTCAAGACTTGTGATGACTGATTTCATAAAATAGTCCTTCATGGAGTTCTCTATACTGTGGATAGATATACTCACTCGTGATGGAGAAAACAGAAGAGCCAAATCAAAGTGGCACTCTCCCAACACTCAAGCACAGCACCTGAGAGAAAACCCCAGTTAGTTGCCAGTTGTCCGTAACTCTCATACTTGCTAGTCTTCCTTACAAAGGGCCAGATTCTACATTGTTAGCAATAGCAGCCATTCACTTTGACTCTGAACATTTTTTGTAATCCTTACAGTGAAATAATGTTGTTATCTGTTATGTGGTCTCCTTTTAATGTCAGTAGTGGCTTCAGGAAGAGAGTGATCAGAGGGAAACAGCTTGCAATGTTCTTAGAGGTCTTTAAATCATTCTTTACACAGGTACCTATACTAAAGGAAATTGGAATCTAGAAGCTCAGAATCAGTATTCTACTTACTCTTCCATGTATATAGAGACTTAATCAGTATTTGTATATTAGTATATACTGCATTTACATTCTATGGAATCACATGCCTGTATGTCTTTATGTTTTAGTTCTTGAGATGTTTATTTTTATATTTTTTAAGGTTAACTTCAAATTCTTTTATATTTTTGGTTGTGAGCCTAGCCTTTAACGGCTGAGCCATCTCTCCAGCCCTAACTTCAAATTCTTTAGTCAGATTTTACTTCATAGACATTCTTACGAACAGTCTTAAAAAACAATTTCTGGTTTATGCCAACAAAGGAGGGAATGGCATCAAGATTACATTCTTCCTTCTGTCACCCGAGGAGTAGTTTTCACATTCCATACATGGTACTTGATCAGACAGGTTTCTGCAATATTTGCCATGTTAGAGACATTCTAAGAATCAATGGCTTCTTCTAATTTATTACATTATTTGTAAGTTCTTCAGTAGATTTTACCAGTAAAAATTGAAGAAATATTTAAGCTTTTTATGATCTGCAAACTGTTGACAAAATACTTGAAAAGGCATACATATTCTTGGACTGTGTTTCAAATTGTTGTATTTCTCAGTGCAAATGCTGGTGAAATGCAGACCCATAGAAAATATACATGGAAGTCACTGCTATGGTTTGAAATCTAAAGAACAGTATTATTAAGATTGTGCTCACCAGGTAGTAAAGGAGAGTTATAGTCATCTTACTTTGTATTGAATTTGTCAGCCCTTTGCAAAACAGAATGTTCTTTGGAACAAGACAAAAAGGTTTTTTGGCACTCCATCAAGCACTGAAAGTCATCATATATTTGTGTTTGCCTCTCTACTGTCATGACTTTCTTATATGATAATGCCTTAAAATTCTAATTATGTTTCTTTTACTTGGATCTCACTTTTTATTATTTCATCTTTCGATCCTATGTTCTAGCTGTGGTCTAAACTTCCTGCCTACTTTTTGGACTTGTACATTTGTCATCCTTGGTATCTCTTCTCTTCTGGGTTAATGTCACATTTCTAGGATTCTGTATCTTCTTTCTTGCTTTCTTCTTTAAGTAACTTCCAGAGCTTCTGAATATATAAT
This sequence comes from Lophiomys imhausi, assembly GCA_907164525.1. Classification (NCBI taxonomy): domain Eukaryota; kingdom Metazoa; phylum Chordata; class Mammalia; order Rodentia; family Muridae; genus Lophiomys; species Lophiomys imhausi. The sequence goes on from CAJQZJ010036668.1 coordinate 13,505, forward strand.
TCAAATTTGAACATCATGTCCCTTCACCACTTATATGATATTACTCTCCTCTTTTCCTGCTGCTTCTATGCTGAACTGATTCTGCAACGAGTAAATTTACCTTTGTAGACTTTTTCTCATGGAAGATATTAAATTTATTTTACATTGATGTTCTGAAATCTCTTAAGATGCCTGGGAATATACTACTTTCATTTATTGTGATCTGTTCTTAAAGATTATTTAAATCTGAAAATTCTCTCTTTTCATCACTGAACAATATTCCTTAACATTATTTGTAAGTGCCCCCCCCCGTATCCCTGATGTTTCTTTCTAGTTTCCTAATTGCCAGAGCTTATATCTCATAGACTGATTAATATTCTGCTTAATATTTTTAAATCCTTAAAGTTCTGATGTGTGCTCTTAAAAATGTCTTCAACTCTATTTCAAGTCCCCTTTTATCATTATATTTGAAATATTATGTGTAGCTATCATGAATAGTTGTACAACCAATGACTCTTTCTAACTTTTACCTTAGTATATGCTATTTTTATTCTCCAAAAAAAATGTTCTTTATTTTGTAGCTCTTTTTTTTACAACATCTCAGTTTTATATAAACAGTATAATGTTTCTCCTGTTTTATTTGTATATTAAGTTTTCTATTATCCATATCTCAACTTCTCTAGTACTTAAAGTATACAAATGTAACTTGAATATATATATATATATAATATATATATATATATACAATTTGATTTGAATGTGAATGTATGACAGTGTCTGAGCTTCAAAAACTTATACCCTGATATTTTTACCCTGTAAAACGTCCATATTACATAAAGAACTCACTATAGAATTAGCTTTATAGAAGTATGCACAAGATACTTAAGTACCAAATAGAGAGATACTGTGTGTTTCCTTTACTCAGATTATTCTAATTTTTCATTTTTGAAGTTTACAGAATAGTTTGCTCATCAGGATATTTTCTATTGATGTCTTGGAAGCTCTTCCCAAGTATAACCTTAGTGACTTAATAAATGTGCCATGTACCATGTACTCATTTCATAACTCCTGGAAACAGTTAATCCCTTGTGTACCTATATAGCACCCTACATCATCTCTTTACCTTATCTTTCATGTCTGTGTATGTGTTCAACTAATAGAAATGAAAAGGCAAGACACTATTTAGAAGCTTGTATAAGTGCCCTAGAGGGTAAGATTTCTTTTTGTGTATATCTGAGAATTATAAAATGTTTTATTTTAAACTATCATTTAAGTAATAGTTTCAAATATGGCAAAGTCTCTTGGTTTAGAAAAGATTGTATTCAAAATCTTCCATGCCCTTATCATGAACAGCAAATTAACCTGCTTTTTGGATAGTTCTGTCATTCTTAAACAATGAGCTTTGCTCTATAGATTTTGATTCATAGTCATGAAAATTAATTTGACTGTAGTTCATGATAGTCATAGAATCGAATGAAACAAAATACACATGGAAGAAAAGTAATTATTGCTATCCAGAGATTTTGAAAAGCAATGCATGGCTTTTATATGATAAAGGATTGTTTTTCAGGGAGAGACTGTATAAAATAAGTACCTTGCTGATTTGAATTTGTCAAAACATCTCAAGCAAGTTGTTCTAAACTTGAGGTTCTTTTGTCTGTTCTCTTTGTTTACTGATTCACCATTGAAAACATGAACTGTGGAGAAAGAGGCATGACTAATCAATGATCTCTTTTTCATTGCATCTGGAATAACAAAACATGAAATCAAGCCAAGTAAAAATTATTTAAAATTTATTTTAAATGTATATTTGCATGTAGTAAAGTTTAATTTGGTAGAAAAGCATGAGTTGCAGGATAACCATGAACAGGAAGTGAAAGCTTCATGAAAGGTGGCTGTATGGAGTATTCTCCACTTGAAGTGTCTTGCCAGCTTCTGAGTAATGCTTTGATTTGGTTTGAAGCTTTTTGTGAGTAACAGATTTTAGTGCAAGTTACTACAGTTCTTTCTGAATAATATAGGTCATAAAGAGTTCATTTGTAGGTGTGGCAGCTGTACTTCTTTGGAAGACTGTCTTTAATAGATCCATTTCATTAATTGTCATGAATTTTTTTATTAACAGAACCAGTACATCAGGTTTAACCAGCTAAAAACTGTTCTCATAGTTGTTATCTTTATTGTCAGAAAGAATATTGTGAAAATAGGGAATTACTGCCCATGTTTTAACTCTTAACTAAACATAGAAATGGCACTATCCATGAACAATAACTTAGAGGCATGTTATTAACTTGACATAGAGTGTTTCAGTTGTGCAGTTCCATTCACTTTAAGCTCTGTGTCTTCCAGTTAGGACTAATGCCAGAGCCGTCTACGAGGTGCTCTGAGTTAATGTGATTAATGTCAAGTAGCAGGATGTTCATTCTTTCTTCCATAAGCCTTAGTCCTCAGGTGTTTTAGGTTCAATGGCCTTCTAAGGGCTTGCCTTTCAGAAAACAGGCAATAGTATTAAGAAGCAGCAGTAATGGATTAGAAAGTAAATGTTAGCGTACACAGTCTATTTACCAATAAAAGGAAATTTCCATCTGATGATCTATATTATGAAATTATACATAAAACATTAAAATTATGTAGTTTTCAACTTTAAGAGGTTTCAAGAGCTCTCTTAGATATGATTAACTATTGTATTATTGTCTGTGTTTTTTGTCTTTTATGTATGAAAGTAATAAGCACTTGCCTCCTTAGGCAATTAGTAGAACAACTGTCTTAATTTAAATGGTTTAAGTGAAAAACGAATAGTTAGTGGCTTCCTCTAGATCCCATATTAATCATCTTTTCTAATGGGCATTATCATCACTTTTGAGAATTATTGTATACATTGAATATAATAGATATACGTATCCAAAGATGACACTAAAAATAATATTTACCATTATTTATTTTACTACTTACAGATTTAGAATCATACTTAGAAAAGAAGAACAGTGTTAGGCATGGTTTGTTAGTGGTGCAAAATGAATTAGAATAAAGCAATGTTCTTTACATGGGTAAAATTATCTTTATGAAATTGTCTTAGCATTTAATGTTACTATTTGTTCCCACTATTTAATAATATCTCCATTTTCTTTTTCTGAACTCAAAAATTCAAATTTGAAATCTTTTATCTAGCCAAAATCCTAGATACTTTAGGAGTTTGTGATGTGAGCACTATTATTTCAGAGGGATACTACACTCCATCTCCTGAGGTTTTCAGACTGCCATTTATCAGAATCTTCCATGTGACTCTAGTTACCCATGACCTAGAGTAAACAATGTGGGATGTTTTCACAATATGTCATCCAGTTGCCCTGAGATCAATGTCTGCTTGCCCATGAAAGCAGATCCTTGTGACTATTGCCTGGCTCTGCTCGTGACCCATGTGCCCCTGACCTGAGCTGTTGCCATGATTACAGATCCCTTCCTTCAGTTGGATTACAGGCTTCAGAGTGCTCCCCAAGTTTGGCCTTTTCTAAGGCCAACCTTCACGTTAGCCTTGGAGTGGACCATCAGCCCTCACTATCGGTGCTGTCTAGGTAGTACTCCACAGCAAAGATAGTGATAGTCTTAGCTGACATTCATGTAGCACTCTACTTCTGCCAGGTTCGTTTCATATAATTTTATTCCCATAACTGTGAAATAAACAGTACCCAGCACTTGGGAGGCAGAGGTAGGTGGTAAGTTTGAGGCCAGCCATTTTAGGATAGCCAGTGCTACACAGAGAAACCCTGTCTTGAAAAATAATAATAGTAATAATTATTTTGTGTATTATTAATTATTATTATTATTATCATCTCACAAGTATTGAACAATCTAAATTTCAATCAAACATTCTGCCCCAAATCACCTAGATATTAAACGAAAGAACCGTGTTTTGGCTACAAACTTCATTTTCCTTTTCACCTCTCAATAGTATTTTCTAGTCCTTCCTTTTCATTGACAATGGAAGTGTCTTCCAAGTTTCTCCAGACAGGACTCTTTTCCTTCAGCTTGTGCTATTTGGTCATTCCTCCAGTATGGTACAATGAAAACTCATACTTCATGGATTTTTAGGAAGTTTGTGTTACTTCATAAAAATTCCACAATTTCATTGAAATTCCATTTCATTATTATGTCAACAATTTCTTAATAGCTCAAAATTTGTGTTTACCAAATTAAATTTATTTTATTTGTATGTATTTTTTCAGAGAATAAATTCATTACTTGTAATATTCTTACACAATGTATTTCAATGAAAACTACAGAAACTAAGATATTGTTAATAGTCTTTGTCTCATAAAGAAATATAGAAGTTCCATATCTTCCAATATGTTAATATTGGAAGTTTATTTGTGAACTCCTACCTGTTATTAAAAAAAACAGTAAAATACCAGTTTTTAGCTCTTTACTCAAACTCAATTCCTATTATGTTATTTCCATATTTAACCTATCAAATAACATACATTTTCTTCAATAGTAAACAAGATTTTATATATATATATATGTATTGTACATATAAATCACATATATATCATATATATGTAACTTACACACATATATATGTATATATATATATATATATATATATACATATCACAACCTAAATCTGTTACTAGATGGTATCTGCCCATAGTTTATTCTCTAGATGAAAAACAAATTATAGTTGAAGACCATTTTCATACTGGATTGTGGCATAGCTTAAAACAGTAATTATAGGACGACTGCTAAATCAAAACAAAAGCATTATAGCTGGATTTATTACATAAAGAAAGTTAAGTTTTGCTTATTGAAATGTCCTAATCTTTTTTGCTACAATAAGGCCAAACAATCTCCCCCAAATCACATTAAATTGCCTGTAACAACAGAAATGTCATGTTGTTGTTTCATATCTTTTCTTATAGCCAGAAAACTTCAGTTCATCCTAACTTTTTCTCTCAAAAAATATAAAATCGTTTGAAAAATAACGATATTTAAAATTTTTATCAGATAACTTTTCAGTAATTTTAATATTTTTTGAAAATCACAGCTAATATTTTTTTATTTAAGATTTTTTATTTTACATTCCAATCCAATCTCCATTCTTCCCTTCCTCCCAGTCCCAGCCACCCACCCACTTTCTCCATACTTTTTTTATTTTTGTATAGCATTTTAATATATTTATAAATTAGCGAACTTATTTTGTTGATACGCTGTTTATTCTAGAGAATGCATAATCTTTAAAAGGAAGATTCATCTAGAAAGTGTAAAATTTGAAATAAAACGTTAGTTTTTAAACTCAAAGAATTTGTGTGTTGGAGCCTTGAGTATAAAATAGAATGCTGGTTAGAGGACAGGGCCTCTTGTTCCAGGCTTACATCTGCCAAGTGGGCCTTTCCTAAAGCTGGGTAAACTTTATTCTTACATGCTGCAAGTGTCCATATTCATCAGTTTCATTCTGTCCTTAACCATAACACCTAGCATAATATCTGTGACTAAGTAGGTAAAAACATATGCTTTTGTCATTCCCTGAATGAATGAGGAGGCCATGTCCTCAGCAGACCTATTATCTCCTCCATTGACTTCCCAGCTACTAGAAGACAGATTTTTTTCTTGGGGTCAGAGAAATGAGGGCACTTCTGTTTCTAAGAAATCTTTCCCTCACCTACTTTGTAAGTATCTTAAGCAGTAGTTCCCAACCATCCTAATGTTACAACCCTTTAATGCAGTTCCTCATGTTGTGGTGACCCCAACCATAAAATTATTTCATTGCTACTTCATCTGTAATGTTGCTACTGTTATGAATTATAATGTAAATATCTGATATGTGGGATATCTGATATATGACCCCAAAGGGATTGAGACCCACAGATTGAGAACCATTAGTTCTAAGTTCTCAAAGGAGCCAGATTTGTAAGGCCATGAAAGTTAAATATGATCAGCAATATAGTCCTCACACCTCCAGGACAGTATGCATGACCTGTTCTACTCTGAATACCCTGTTTTTCCTTATTTGATGAATTCTTACTTTTTCAATCTTAACCAAGGCATCATGTCTTCCTTGAAGTGCTCTATGATCTCCTGTCCAGTCTGGGTTAGATACTTCTACTGTTTTTGCAATTTCTGAAGCCAATTTCTGGGAGGAAACATAATAAAGAGGATTTAGAACCAAATCATTCATAATATCATGCCATATTTTCCAGTTACAGAACTCAACTTGCTGCTAAAATATCCTTGATACAGTTTGTGTTTGTCTTTGAACATATGTGCAATTGTGACTCATACCCTGAAAAAAAATTTTTTTTAATTTCCTGTTAAGGTGTTCATCTATTTTAGTGGCCGGATACTCAGTTCATATTTTTCTATTTACATGGTTAATTGGTTGCTTGTGCAACCTGATCATATTCTGAACTTATTCCACCTGGATTTTGTGGCTATTTTAGATTCAAACCCTAAACAGGTATCTGCTGGCCTACCTCTAGTTCCTATTGGAACTTCATCATTGTACAAGATTCGAGAAATATATATACATATATATATATATATATATATATAAACATTTAGAGTTTAAAAAAATCAATGTAGACATGTCTTTAAGAGACACAAACTAGAAACACATGTTGTAAAGTATATCATATTTCTTCTTTCCAAACTTTGGTGCATAATTCCTTGTTTTATTAATGCATACAATACCATTAAATAATCCTTTGATGGAATCTTAGGGAAAATTCACAGTACTTGGATTTCAATAACATATTTAAAATTAACTTTATGCATCACTGATGATATAAAGCCATTTCTCTTCCATATACTACCCACGTCAGTCAGAGGCATCCATAGAGATGCCTTCTTCTAAGACCCCATAAAGTAAAAAAAAAAAGCAGATCAATCATGATGGTTAAGTCTGCTGTTGTCACTTCAAATCCAGTACCTTTGTAATGTTTTTTTTATCATGGAATGTAACCTGTTTATTAACACATTTTTGTTTTCATTTGTAGCTCTTCTTAGTTATAGGGATGTTTTGCCTGCTTCTCTGTCTGTGCACCATGAGCATGTCTGGTGATAGCATAAGCCAGAAAAGAGTGTCGTCAGATCCCCTGGAACTAGAGTTATGGATGATTGTAAACCAATAACTGAGTGCTGGGGATCAAACTCAAGTCCTCTGCAATAGCAAGGGGCCAGCCATCTCTCCAGACCCATTTTTAAACCTTTTGATATAGAGTATATGTTGGAAGGTCATGCTTTGAGTTACCAGTTCTTATTTAATACTTAGGAAGATTTTTTTGACTTTATATAGTTAGACTATTAAAACTCAGGTCAGTATTTGATAATTGTATTAAATGTCCTTTAAAATCTATAAGCCTGAAATGAGTATATGTTTAAAGAAATCAGCCACATTTCTAAAAAATATCTGCCCAATAGCCAAGTAGTGTAATAATATTTAAATTGATAAATGAAACTTACAATTTTTTCTGCTTAACCAACTAGAGTTATGAAAATGAGTAGACACAAAATTCAGAGGGTAATTTAAAGTATAAATATACAAAACTCAACCTTTGCCATGGTGAATAAAAACAAAAAGTCTAGTGTCTTCCAACTTTACAGAGTATGTTGCAACTCTATAGCAACAGAAATTGTATGACATTTCCTTATGAGAGCAGCTGTACAGCTGGTTTTCAACAAGCCTGGTGTGGTGTTCAGTAAAGTGAAAGGGCTTGGGCTGTTTGATGCTTTTGAGCTGGCATTCTACCAAGAAGAAAAAATGGGTGCTTTTTTTTCCATCTTATGTTTGTGTGATATTGCTGTTTATAATTTAAATGAACATCCTTTTACAATTCTCATGTGGTCTATTTCTGAACAAGATATTAAAAAATGAATCCAAATGCTTTTACATCTACACACTATATTGCTGAACAAATTATTTATGGAGGCGAGGGAAAGATAAAGTTGCTTTTAAAAGTCCTTTAACATATCAGTTTGATAACTAGCAAAACACCTTTACAGCCATTAAATATTTACCAAGACTTGGCTTTAGGCAAGGGGGCAGTTTAGTGCACCAAATTTGGCTCTCTGCAATGCCATTGATTAGCTATCAGAAGGACAGAGTTAATAAGTAACTTTAAGTATTAAAGAGTGCTCTACATTCTTGTCAAACCTTTTCTCTGAAGATGGCCTTTAAAAAAGTCAGTTACAACCAGCATTTGCCCCACCAATGATTACACAAGCACAGCTCTGGAAGAAATAAAGGCCAGGCCAATCAGTTGAGCAGTGCTTAAGCAATCCTTCCTAGTGACTGTTGTCATTGCCGCTGGACTTTAGAACTGAACATGTTTACATTTAATTAGAAAGGACACACAGTTTACAGCACAGTAGCTATCAATATCGGATCAGAATTGATTTCCGCTTTCTCTCCAGTGATTGCTTCCTTCAAGCTAATTAAAAAAAGGCATATAACCAAATGACTCACATAAATTTTAAAGCAAAGTAAACAGTATTCCCTTGAGAGCCAAACAAAAGTAAATAGCATTCATCCTGATTATTAGCTAAGTTTTTTAAAGAATTCTGATGCTTATAAATGTGTTGTAAGTTGTGTTTTAGCGTTATCAGCCTGGTGATATGCAAGTGTTTCCCTTTGAAGAAACCTCAGTGAATTGCTTTACCTCATATCTCAGCTCTAGAAGAAACAATAGCCTTAGTTTTATCTTTACAATCCCTAAAACATGGAGATAAGTGAGTCTGAAGCTTGGCCTCACTTTGTCAGGTTCTCAGTTTTCACATATTATACAGAAAAAAAAAAACATGGAAACTACAATAACAAAGAAGTTAATTTTTTTTTTTTAGTAAGGGCCATAGAACATGTATTTTAGTTGCTAAAATTAGACACTATCCGGCTATGAATGATTAACAGGTTTTTGTAATCACCACAGACAAATTTATTTTTTAATTATAAAAAAAAATGTTTCTTTTCATTCTCTGATCTGTTGGGAAAAGACTGTTGTTCAGTCTCACTGGCTATTTATAATATTTATAATATTTTGCTGATTATATAAACTTCTGTGAAAAAATGGGAAAATGGGACAAAAGTAGAGGTCTCCTCACAGGAGAGCATGTCGCAGCCTTCCTTCTTCCTTGTGTATGGTATCTGCCACACATACCACACCTCCCTTGGAAGGCCATAAACACAAGAAAATGCAGAATGATTCAGATTGAACGCAGCCCTTAAGAAATATTATTTGACTACTTTTCAGGTGTTTAGTAAGCATTCTGCCAAGTACTACAGATAAAACAGTGAGTAGAACTTTTGTAAGATAAAGGATGTGCATGTAGCAAATGGTGGAATGCACAATTAGCATTAAGGAGGCTCTGGGTTGAGTCCCTAGCACCTCAAAAATAAAATAAAAGTAAACCTAAGAGATTAGATTTTTCTCTGTTTTAGTTGCTATTATACATTATACTTGTGTTTGTGTAGTTGTTCAATAAATAGCCAATGAATACTCCCTTCAAAAATTACTTCACAACAAACAAATGTTCACTGAGCCTACAGGCAGGTCTCCAGAAGCGCTTGCTCTCAGCACTCCAGGGCAACTTCTGAAACCAAGTGATGTTGCTGTTGCATCCCTCAGAGGCAGTCCACTCAGGGTCTCCCAGGTCCTCAGAGACAGTCCACTCAGGGTCTCCCAGGTCCTCAGAGGCAGTCCACTCAGGG